>JAAMPD010001572.1:0-22715 GCA_025266255.1 Trissolcus basalis | reverse complement strand
TAAAAAAAACAAAAGAAGCCACAGACTAATGTTTTTGTAGAATGTTTGGCTCGTTCTCATAAAAAAAAGACCAGAGACCGATGTTTTGGTCGATCCTTGGCTCGTATTTATAAAAAAAATAACAAAGAGCCACAGTTCGTATGTTTTTGGGCAGGGATGGGCATATTTCCGATACATTAGTATCGCGATCCTTTCAATCATGTTGATCCTTAAGATTTCTTGATCGCTTTTTCGTCTGATTAATCGATCATTTTGATCATAAGATCGCTAATTTTTTCAATCTTACTCTTTATGATTGAAAAAAGTGACTTTTGTCGATCAAGCAGATTGATTAAATTTTAATCGCTATTTGCGTCAATCAGCGATCAAAATATTTTATGATCGAATTTTTTTACAATTATCGATCGATTAAAAAATATGATCGTTTATTTTCAGCAATTATTGATCTGCACACATAAAGATCGCATATTGTTGAAAATCATCGATCTTCTCAGAAAAAGATAACACATTAGTTAAAAATCATTGATCTTCACATATGAAGGATCGCACATTCTTTAAAATTGTCGATCTTCATATTTGACGGATCACACAATGATTAACATCATCGATTTGCATATTTAAATGATCAGACATTATTTGGAATCACTGATCTATATATTTGAAAGATCGCAAATTATTTGAGATTATCGATTTTTATCATTTGCACTCAGATTGCATTATTTCAGCAATTATCTCTCCTATGAAAATTTAATCATTTGAATAAAAAGAATCTTTTTAACAACAGTTTTTGTACATGAAATTTAATATACAGGTCAGTAGAAATTATTTTAAATGAATTCTGCAGCAACTTTAAAAAAGATGTTGCTTAGAATTGACAGTAGAAAAAATGTTTAACTATCATATATTAAAGCTATTTTAGAAATAAGATAGATGAAAAAGATTGAATTTCAAAATAATTTATTTTATCATTAAGTTATCAACATCTCATATATAACAAAGTTTGAAAACATTATTTATAGATTATTCGCATCAACTTTGTTGTATTTTTGTTTTTGAATATTTCGGTTGTACATAAATCTTAAGATCAGACACAAAAACATTCGCTATTTGTTAACAAAAAACTGCAGTTTTACTTCTGGTTTTCTATATTGATTTTATATAATACGCTATACTCAAAATCAGAATCCGATAATTGAAAAAAAGTGGGAATTGATTTGATGACTTCATTTGTCAGCAAATTGTTTACACTTAAAGGAATCGAGTTGTACTTGGAGAACATTTTGAGTAGGACTGGAAATTTTTTTAACAAATCACGGTTGGTGCAACCGTTGCGAGAATAATTAGTGAGTTCCGTGTGAGCGTCATTAAATTCATATGTAGGTATCTCGTTCTCATCCTGACTAAAAATCAACAAATTATCCGAGGTGTCAACATTCGCAGGTGGTTTTTTTGCCCCATCGTCAATGACAGTTACTTCTTTAGCCACAGTGGTTAAAACCATTTGCAATATGTTTTCGCGTTGACCAGCGTGATCAAATCTTTTCAACCATTGAAATTTATACCTTGGGTTGGAAAAACTTGCTATCGCAGCTGGAATTCCTTCATCATTTATTTGAAAAAAATCATCAAATCGTTTTTCTAACCCTCTGACCTGCGATTCAACCAAAGTAGAATGTTTGTTATGCGATAACTTCATATTGCGCTCTAAGGATCTTAATTTTTTTCTTAAATTAAGTAAAACCACTAAAAAGTTACTAAATTCTGATTTTGTACTTAAAACGTCGATTGCTTCGAAAACTGGATGGATGCACTTGCGGAATGACTGCAAATATGAGATTTCAGAATCGGTCAAATCAGTGTTGTCGAAAACATTTGTGTCCTTTCTAAAAAAATCCCGGGCATTACAAATTTGTTCGAGAGCATAGTATAATGAAAGCCACTCATCTATATTAGGTTTTTTGACTTCCTGGTTCAAACTATCCGCCATAGTTTTCAGTTTTTCCACGTCATTCCAAAGATCGGAACAGTGTTGCATTGAATCCAAATGTTTTTTCATAGTCCGCTCATCTACGTCCTTCCACATATCTATTGCTAGTACTTCGAGTAGTTGTGAGAGTAGTGGTTTCACATTTAAGGTTCCCTCAGCATTTAACTTTTCACTATCAACTGTCTCTCTGTTGTCAATGGAAACTGTGAAAAAATAGATTAAACTGTAAGAAAGACTATATTTCATACGACACATTTGAATGATCGCTCTTGTACCTGTTGGACCAATATGTGCGATTTTAATTCCTAGATCTGAATATAATTTCTGGATTGGAAGAAAATTATTCGTGACAACAGCCACCACCGTTTGACCTTCCAACTGAAAGATTTTTGAAGCAAATGTTGATGGACCAACTGGAAACGTTTTTGTGCAGCTGATAGCTCTTTGATGAACCATCAAAGTGTCCGGATTAGACTGCAAACGAATAATAACTGTCAAGTTATATTTGCATTTTAACATTAACAATAACTTTTAAAGTTGCATATAGTGTGAAATAGCTAACATTATTAGAATAGAAATTAAATTAAGTCGACTTTAGCGAGCGCTAAAGTCGAATGCTAATTAATTATTACTCAGTAAACAATAAAAATAGGGTGTACAAAAATGTTGTTTAAATAACGGAAAACCCGAGCTATTAATTGTTAGGCAAAGTGTGGATCTAACAGAAACTACGAATACTACAAAAATATATTTAACTAAAATAATATTTTTTTATTTAATTGGTATCAATTTGTTATTTTGCAACCGCTATAATTGTTTTTTTTAACACCAGCGCCGCTGGGCCTGCAGTATTAGTTTTGAGACGAAGTAAGTTCCGAAATGAAATACTAGAGTTTCCTACTTGAGAGGGGGAAATGTTGCGCGCACATCTAAGCGCGAAGAAGCGTAGCTTTTGAAAAGGAACAGCAGCTGAGTCGAGCGGCACTGAATACGTTACGATCAGTGTTGCGTTTGTTTGTGTGGTTGAAAAAGTAGTTAAGCTGTTTATATTGGTCGAAATGTATTTCAACTCATAAAACTACAAAACGAAAACTATCATATGAAAAATTTTTCTTCAAAAATAAAATCTGTTATGTTTTTCATAGTTCAATTTTTAGTTATTTAATTCATTTTTTGTATTGAATTAATTGTTACAAACTTTTACCATCAAAATTTTCACATTTGAAATATACTTAAGAGTTTCTGCTGACATTTTCATAAGCTTGTTTATAGTTGTTGAGAAAAGAATCTGAAACATTTTTAGACATATATTGGCTCGAGATTTTCTATGGACTATATTATATTCATATTTATTTAGTTAGACTTTAATCAGAGCGTTTTTTTAATTTTGCATAGAAAATATGTGTATATGTTGTCCAGTTATAAGGTATTTATATTTTGCATACCGAAGTTGGACAGAAATTTTAGATGTTTGTATGTATTTTTCATGAGCAACGTTTAGATTTGTGCAAACTGAAGTTCAACAGAAATTTAAACCGTTTGTTTGTAATTAGCGTAAGAATATTTAAAGTGGAGCAGATCAAAGTCGATCAGAAATCAATAGGTTCGTTATATTTTGCGCATGGGCAATGAAGTTCGTTTGCATTTCGCATGAGCAATGTATACATTGCACACATGAAAAATGGGCAGAAATTTAAACAGTTTGCTTGAATATTCCTGTATTGGTTATTATATGAAGTTTAAAAACTCAATTGTCTTTCGGTAGTGGCTACGTTTTTTTTATAGGCACTGGCTACACCCTTATAGGCGAATGTTGACAAGAAATTTAGAGGAGTAATTGCAGTTTCCGTAGGCTCTGTGATATTTTAACTTATTGAAGTTAGAAAATATATTCACAAGGTTCGTTCGTATCTTTCAAATGCAATGTCTACATTTGTGCAGTTCAAAGTTGGATAGAAATAGATTTTTTGTACTTTGCATGAATGATGTCAAAATTGGTGCGAATTTAAGTAGGATAGAAGTCTATTGCTCAGTATGGGCAATGTTGACCTAAAAGCAGATAAATTTTCCGACTTACAGCTTGATAGCTTAATAAGATTTTCATATAGAATGTCCGAAAGTTCAACTAAAAATCTAGATAATTGTTTAAATTTTATAATCCTTACCCAGTGTATACAGCTGATGTTTACTCGTACTCCGTTTACAATCAGTCTGTTTATCGACAGAGAAACTGTTTCGACTATCTGCCTTACTTCATGAGAGAGCAAACCCATCTGATATTTGACGTGATTTTTCACAGCTGTTTGTATATCCTGTATGGTCCCAGTCTTCAACTTTTTACTTTCTGAACGTATTTCCAGATCTTGAAAGTATATTATACGAATTGAATAAATTATAACGTTTTTTACTTAATAACTAAGGAGAAAAATACTTTACCGTCAATAAGTTTTTGATAGAATGGATTTTCCACAATTTCGTATCCTGATAAGTTGTTTACTGCTAAATTGACAAGATTTTCGTTGTACTTCTTTTGGTTGAATTTGCAAGAACCTTGGACCGATATGGCATTCTTTGCTCTCTTGATATTTCTTAACTGTTCTTGCATCTCCTCATAGCAATTTAATTCCAAAGGGTGCTTTTTCTGTGAAATAATTGAAAATTTAAAAAAATTTAAATGATAAACAGATATATTACTAAAATAAGTGAAAACCATTGGAGAATTAGGAAACCTAGAAAGTTAAGAGGATGTCTAAGCTGATGGCGAAGTTCAAAGCCTGTTTTTGGCGGATAAACCAATGTTTCGTGAATTTGCCCAAAAAAGGTACAAATATTGACCACATTCATAATCAGACGAATCTTTTATCGTTTCAGAATATTTTGGAAGAAATACCAAAACAATCGATTGTGAAATACGATCACAAGTAGTGACGCGTTTTTTCTGTAAATTTCGCCTCTACCAAGCCCACCTCAAAAACGCGGTCAATAAATATAATCACATTTTACAATCAATTGTTGCATTTTAAGATTCTAAATAATCTATAAAAATGAGAGAATCGTCTGATATAAAAATTAGTAAACAACTCGTGTTTACTCTTATTGAAAAATAACAAAACCAACAATCTTACACTAATGTCAGTAATGTTAGACGCACTCGTGTTAGACATTCTCTCAACACTAGAACTATGAATGGAACTTTTTCGTGAAGCTATCATAATGTTGATCCTTTGTTTAATCTAAGTAAATGATTCAATTGAAATATTTTTGCTTGAACATTATCAAAATTCTATGTTTGAAATTATTAGTCAGCAATTTTTGAAAACTTAATTTGTATTAATTGTTTAGAAAAAAGTGAATTTTCAAAGTTAGTCTGGAAACGGCCAGATGTTAAAGTGTTAATAAGTTATTAATTACTAATACATACGATAATTCCGGCGGTTATGGGCTTTTAATAACATAAAATCTATGTAAAATGTGATACAAAGGAAGAACCCGTTTACTTCACTTTAGAATAAAGCGATGTTTCATTAAAAGACCTGTTTTTATTTTTGAACGTGGACAGAAATTATTATTAAATATTAAAAAATTCAATTCTATACAAAACCAAGGCTTATCTATTATAGAAAATGAAAATTTGATAGAGACGAATTACTTTAACATGATTTTATTATCTTCGTTGAAAAACAGAGCTAGCAGGTTATTTCTTCGTGACACATAATTACTTTGAATACTTACTTGAATGTGTCTCTTGAAGTTTGAAGGACTTTTAAAGGATCCTGAGATCAGTTTTTGTTCCGGACAGAGTACACATTTGCTTCGAAACATATCATTTGTTGTCTTTGAAACTGTGGTTGCTGCATCAATTGTGAAGTAAGTACCGTTAGTGAAAACATAGTATGGGATTCGTTTTTCAAAATCGTGAAGATCATCTTCTGTTTCCGCGAATTCGATAGCATTACTTGAAAATAAATATCATCAATTATATTTTGCTAAATAGTTATAAACTTCAATAAGAATATTTGCAACACTGCGCTTCCGTTCTTTAATAACTCACTTGTCATCATCTCCGTTTTCTAGACTGTCAGGTATTTTGACTAGTGAACTGAAAAAAAGGTAAGACGAATTTATTAAATTGAGTTTGAAACTACATGTTAAAAATAACAAGTGCGAGAATGTAGATAGACTTAAAACTTGTAAGTCGGGTTATAATGTTATTACTTTGTACTGCGCGAAAAAGTTTTAAAATTATGTGATCATTCATACAAATAAATTACTTTGGCAATTTCCTAATGTTGTTCAAAATTTTTACCGTGTGAGAAATACTGCTTGTGAGCATTTAAAATTTTTTTCAGTCTTGATCTCATGTTGATATCAATTTTTCTTTCAAAAAAGTGTTATTATTTTAATTTTTTAGTTGTCAGAGAGCATTTGCAGATAAGTTTTTCTGACATAAGTCAAGATATTTCGACTCAACTTCAAGACCTAGCTGATTTCACTATTATGACAACAATTAATAATATCATTTCCAAAACTTCGTACCAAACTGTAGTTCAGTGAAAGATGGTACATACGTGATAATTCATGATAATTCATATGTCTACCAGGTACTTGATTTGCCAGTAAGAAAAAGATTAAAAATTTCTTTGACACGATTTTGTTCGATTTTTTTCTGTTTGTTTTTGTTTGCTTTGTTTTGTTTTTCTTATGTATCACCACTCAACAAAACAAGAATTTGTATTTATTTTTACGGAAACTACAATTTTTATTTAACCTTTCATCGCAATATTTACATTTTTACATAGAGCTTTGAATTTCACATCGAATCGAATGTTAAAAACTTCGGACAATTGATACCACAATAGTACCACCAGCGCCACCAACGTGTCGATTCAGTTTGAAGTTAACCATTGTTTTGGTATGAAAACCTCGGCGAATTTTGACAGTTCTGATAATTCTCTTGACAACAACATGTTAACAACTACATGTTCAGAAGATGTTCAGGTGAATTATTAACTTCACACTAGTTTTATTTTGCATATATTCATTAATCACCAGATTAGAGCAGAGAAAACGGTTACTAGGCAAATGGATTGTCACTGTTTATTTTTGAAACTTTATTAAATATTATGAACAAATTCCTGATTTTTCGGGTACCTTTATCAAAATGTTGTTCAATACGTCTCCTTTGAAAATTAAACTTTTATTTACAAAGCCCACTGGAGATCATCATACCCTCAATAGAAAATTATTGACGTTCCGAAAAAAAGCAAAAAATCCGAGGCAAAACAGTCTAGCGACGTGAGCGACAAAGTTAATATTAAGCCTAAGCGGACGATTGTTACCTCGGTGTTTGCCAATGCTTAGGCTACTGACAAAGTTGAGGAATGAAGGAGTTTTTAGACGACTAGGATTCCAACGAGGAAAACGTGGAGCAAAGTAACAAAAAAGGCTCAGGCATAACCAGGAAAGTAACAAAATGGGTTTGAGAACCGGAAATTGAAAATGAACAAGTCAATAAACAGCCAATGGTTGACATGTCTCCCACTTTTGCTTGCAATATTCTGGACAGTTCTTTAGATTAAATCCATTTGTTTCTCGAGAGGAGGAAAAGAACGTCGAGGGCAGCTCGAAAGAGAAGGTCGTTATTCGCTCGCAGGGACAAACTGGAGTTGTGAAAATTGCACCTACAGATGAGGTAGAGGACAATGCGTGTGTGCCACACAACAAGATGAGACAAGGAAAAGTGCTCAACTTTGATGACGAATTTTTTGTTAAGTGCTGCTCCAGATCGAAAGCCACGTCAGAGAAGGAACTCATAGTGTTAATCAGGTGCATATTTTGAAAGTTCAAGTTCAATTCACTAATTCAATTTAAATGTTTCAAGATCTTTAATTTGTTTTTGATTTCATTTCAGATCTTCATTTTGTTTTTCATTGTTTATCATTGCTTTTTGGAGAAAATATCAAATCGAGAACAGGATTATAAAATCTGGCCTCAAAAACCTGCTTCAACTTGATCTAGTAGATCAGCCAGCCCAGATGCTTCTCGTCCAGACAACATTGGATATATGGATAAGGATAGTCTTCTGGTTAACGCCTGTGGACAGAAGGACACGAACCACAAATTCCATTAAAACAGCATTTGTAGTTTCTCAGTCAATTCAAGTCTGGGGAGAGTCCGTTCTTTGGACCAAACTATCTCAAATTTATTTCACAATGGAAAACAGGATCACAGGTAAGTTCAACATAGTTGTGCAAAATTTATTAAATTGTTCTTTATTAAGTGAGATGTTTTATTGAATGTTTATTTACATTTCAGTGGTTTAAATAAAAAATTTGTTCCAAAAACTAAGGGGGCGCTAAAATGTTTTCAACCAAAAGAGAATAAAAAGGGAAGTGTTAGGACGACAACGACGGAGGACAAGCGAGCAATGAGAAAGACAATTTTAAATTCAAAATAAATTTAAAATTGAGAAGTTAAATCTTTATTTAATTTGTATATAATAATTGAAAGAACTAAAATTACAGTTGTATTTCATTTTGAAATGTTTGAAAATTTATTTTTTCATTCATTTATTTTTCAGATAAAAAAAGAAGCCAAAAATGTTGAAAAAGAAGAGCAGGAACTTGTGGTACAAGAAACACAGTTTCAACGAATTCATCATACTTGTAAAAGCCGAGGAATTTGTCGTTAAACTTTTTTCTAAATCGCAAAATTCAGAAATCAAAGAAAAGGATAGAAGAACATGAAAATAAAGGATCAGAAGAGGAAAAGATAAAAATTTTGAAAGGCATTCAGCTGAGTCGCAAAACTAGGAAGTTTGCAATAAGGAATCAAGGCTTGTTGGCTGAGTTCAGCAGTTTGGATGAAGATTTTTTTTTTGAAAAGATACCTGAAAGTTCCTGTGAATAAAGAAAAGTATGATTTCTTGTTGTTTTAAATGTAAAATGTACCTTGACTAAATTTTAGAATAAAAATTACAATTATTAAATTAAAACTTATAAATGTTTCTTGCAGGTCGAAATCAAAATATTTCTCAATTCCAAAAGAAACAAATCGTCGGCCATATAATCGCAAACGCAAGAAGGAGTTGAGCATGACAAAATACTGGAACAGAGTAGAAGATGTTGCAATCTGTAGACGCAAATGTGAAGCTGTGAACCAGCTTTATTATTGGTCAAGCTCGAGCGACGTCATGGATCTGACAAATCTGATAGTTTCATTGAAGTCGAAGCGCCAAGAGCAGCACGGCAGGATCGTCGGCGATTCGCATAAGCGCATGATCACAATGCTCGTGATGGAAAAGCGCAGAAACAGCGAGGATGATAACGAGATCAAACTAAAAAAACATCGTAACGACTTGTCTTCACATGAGATTAATTACGATCAGTTCTTTGCCTTCTTCTCCTGACAGTTAACCGTTGTCTATGCTCTTATTATTAATCATACAGGACGGAACGTCGCATTTTGTACAGATTATTCGAATTTCAGACATAAAAAATCCTACGAAGCATTTTTTATACATAGCAAAGTTTAATAATAATAATAATATTTTTCCAATTTTTGAACAGTATAGCTTTAGTTTCATGTCTCAAAACCTTACGACCACAACATATGTTTCAATTTAAACACTCGACTATCAACCATTTAAATCATTTAAACACTCGACAAGGCTCGACTATCTAGCCTGATACTCAATTGTGACATTTGACATTATTTCAGATATCTCAGTTAGTTAACTGACTTTAATTAGTTCAAAGTTGTTTTTTTTAACTGTATGTTTATCATAATTTTTCATTATGTTATAGATATGGATTTCAATCAAACATTTACTGAACTGTCGAAAAAATCACACTCTTTCTCTTTTTATTATGTAGTTGCACGATGGATAAATCTGATATTTTGCACAAAAATGATCTAATTTTAGGCTTATTCTTTTTGAACATCTTATTCTGATTTTAACTTACAAATGGACGCCATCGACAGAACGCCAAAGAGATGTCACCGGTTCGTGTACCTTCGATTTGATGTAATTATACACCGCTTCATCATTTCCCAGTCAACATTCAATTTCGCGAAGTTTCCCTGGTGTAGTACATTTTGTATCTCAGAAGTAACGCCGGCGTAACCTTTGAGTAACTCAGGGGTAACAAAATTTCCGCTACAATGTGAATCCTCAACGGAAACAAATTTAGGTTTCGGAAAGCTTCCGCAGCGGTTCCGCAAATTTTTCGCGACGTAATCTTTTGATGTTAACAATTGGCCACCTTTAAGTTACCGCAAGAATAACTCATAGAGTTAAATTTGAGTTACCTCACAGTCATCTTGAGAGAAACGATATTTTAACTCGAAAGAAAAATGACGTTGGAAATTAGAATCCCTCGATTAAATCAACATCAACCTCGCAGTGAACCTCACGGAATCTGCAATACACATCGAACGATACCTTGTGTTGCAATAGAGTTTCTTAATTATTGAAAATAATGAAAGCCTCGGGTAACTTTTATTTTGAAATATGTTACTCACGTGATAACTCTTAAGACCTTTTTAGTTACCACATTTTTCAATTGAGAGCTTTAAAAAACTGAATAAAAACTATGCATTGATTTTCACGTCAAACAAGAACACAAGCTTTACATAGTTTTCAAAATTATTTAATGTAATGCAACAATAATCAAATACATTTTTTTATCTTACATAACTCGTTTTATCGTTTTAATAGTTTTAACAAACGCTCCTTTCAATGCCTTACAATAACTATTAAGAACAATATATTGTTTTTCAACATGTATATAATCTTTTTGCTATCAGATAACATTAAACATAAATTTCTAATTTCCAAGATTTGTAAATGCAATTAAACTCTGATTCAATATGTCATTCCATATAACTTACATAACTCGTTTACATAGAACTGTGAAAGAGAAAAGATGCAGCACATTTTTGTGACGTAAAATGATTTTCAAAATCAGTTTATTTTTTTCTAACAAAACTTAAATTTTTTGATCATATGTGATTAAAAAAATAAACTTAAATAGCTCTTGAGCAATCTATCACTTCACACTTCTTCATTTATATTTTTCGAGTCGCTTTTTCTTTGTTGGGTTTGTTCAAGCTTTCGTTGAGTCTTTTTGCGTGCCCAGTCTGGATCTATTCTTTTAACTCGATCTTTGGCATGATCAAACCATTGTTGAATAAACTTGTCGACATCAGCGATAGAAAGGTTTTGGATGTTTTTGCTCATTGTCTCTGTAAAAAATTAATATTAAAATAGTTTACTCGTTTTCAAGTTTCGTGAGATTAATATAAATGTATATAGTTACTTGAGATTATATTTGACGTTTTTCGATTTTGAATTTTCGTGTTTTTATTTCGTCCTTTCCATGTGCACTCGGCAGCAAAATGAGGGTCAAAAATGTCACTCAAGACGTTATACACGTGTTCTTTATCAGACTTGCCACCTCTTTTGATTATCTTATTTTCCTAAAAAAATTTACAAAATAATTTGTAGTCCGAAGAAACAATTGACCGCTAAAACTGTGAAACTGTGAAATGTGATCTTGAAAACCGTAACTGTCAAGTTATAACGCAGGACGACAATTATTTTATACCATAGGACAGGATTCATAATGTACTATTAATTTTTCAGTAAACATGATATAGTACTTACGAACTGCTTTTTAGCTGGTGGATACGTCATCAAAAGCTCATCAAATTGATCCAATTCTTTTTTGCTAGTCAGCGGAATCACATCATCTAATAAGTCTTCCTCATTTCCTTCTCGGTTTACTTTTTTCAGTTGATTCTCAACGTTCTTGAGACGCGCGTTGTAGTTTCTATTTTCATGTTTGAGAGAAGACACTTCGCGTGCGAGGGCTTTGTTGACATCTGTAAAAAAATGAATCATTCTGTTCTGTTTTAAAAAATATATATTTGCTCTGGTACTTTTTATGATTATCTCAATGATTCTTACTTTTTACTCTGAGCAGTTCTTGTTCCGTTGATGAATCATCGTGTGGACCTGCAACGTATTTATGTTAAAATAATGAGTTATTTATAATTTCATTAAAAAATTGAGATGGTTTCAGGAAAAAAAATTGGTTTGTTTATAAAGGTGTAAATAGCATAATGTTTCAATAACGCAATGACTATTTTTCTAATATAATCTGAAAGAGACGGTTTTCGAATTTCGAGGAATCGTCAGATATAAAAAATCACGTTTTTATATCACTTTAGAAAAAAGAAACGATGAATTGTGATGAAATACGTACTTTCATTTTCGTCAATAATTTGGACTGGTCGAATACCCTTGCAATTTCTTTTTGCATCTCTTGACGGTGATGGTTCATTAAGAGCTCTTTTTGTCACTTGGTTCTCGTTTGCACGTTCCTTCGGCTGTGATTTTCCGGAAGCATATTTTCCAAGTATGTTCTTATTTTTCAGCACGCAGGAAGTTGTATTTGATAACATATTCTGTAGTACAGATTGGCAAGACTGTTTAACAAAACGAGGCGGAGAAACTTTATTTCGTGACCCATCAGATTCGTCATCTTGCTCCTGCTCCATTCTCGATTTGTCCAATTGTTCGACCGAGGAAGGCAGTGAAGGTATATCATGTTCCTCATCACATTTATCATCAGCGTCATCCTGCGCTTTTGAAGCCTGTGAATGTCTTTTTTGTGACATTATTTTTGATGGCATGCCTTTATTTTCAATAAATTCACAGGCTTTTGAATTTGCTGTAACAAATAAAGTTACGGTTTATTCCGAATATAAAAGAAAAAGAATTATTTATCAAATATTTTAATTTGCTTAGAAAATGTATAAGCGTAACTAATAACATAATTTTATTTATGAATATATTATTTATTAATGCTACAAGATATTACAAACAAAGCCAATTAAATTGGTGATTCTATTTATTTAATTATTTGTTCAATGACGCACTCAAAATTAGTTCATAAGTTCACATAAGAATAAATAAGTCAGTTTATTTAATTTTATTTTCAGTATTTCCTTACACCTTTTCCGTTTATATTCATAACTCAAGTTTTAAAGTTCAATTTATCTGCTAATTTTGATGTTTTTTCAAACAATGTTTCGAAGTGTAAATTCAAGACTTTGGGACTATGACAATTTGGATATGACTGAACATTATATGCCTTCAAAGTTTGACACTCAACGAAAATTGACATATTTACCCATCTCACTTTTTTTTAAAGCTAATCCTGTATCAGCCATGGTTAAGCCTTTGTCACTTTCATCTTCGCTGCTGCTTGTAACCGCGTTACTGATAGGTTCCTGTTCGCCACCTCCATCGGAACTTTGAGCTTCCACAGAACTGTCAGATTGATGGTCCTCTTCTTGATCTTGGTCCTGGACGCTTTCATTATCATTGTAACGTGAGTTCGGACGTTTCTTCCGTAACCCACGCCCACGTTTTTCTCGATCTGTTGTTTCATAAGCCGAATCTTCAGCCTTTTTTCTGGCAGTTTCCCGACTATCTGTAAAAAATCAAGTAAATTAGGAAAAATATAATTAATCCCTCCACCCAGTAAAGTAATATATATATTCATTACTACATAACACATTTTTGTACATAAAAATAATGACAAAAAGGTTAATAGTCGTACGACTATATTTTATAACAAGATGAACCAATTCATAAATGAAAATTTTAATTTGAGGTGATGTTTAAAGTCTGCTTCCACGGAGTTAGGGACTTTGTTTATCAAAATTATAATAATTGTTATTTTTCATTAAGAAATTAACATAAAGAAATTTACATTAAGAAACATTAAGAAACATAAAGAAATCTGTAATGTCAATAACTCCTGGTTCGACTTTACCTTTACTCATTAAGTTTATAAAATGCATGTAAAATACCATATTCTTTGTCGCTGATGACTTTTACAAGGAAATAGTCCCAAGTTTTGTCATTTGGTTTCTCTTTCTGCGGATTTTTCAAAAACTCGGCCACAACAAAACGATTTTTTGGCCAATAGCAGAATTTTTGTCCTTCTTCCTCAAACACCCAATCTACAGGAACCTCATTTTTGCATTCTTCACCTCCTGCATTCAGAAACTCCACAACAATCCATTTTGTATCTCCGTTTTTCTTTTTGCTTCCCATGATGAAAACTGCCAAAAACAAATGAAATCAATATTGTAAAAGAATAGATTGGAATTTATCTGGTCAAATATAAAAAAATTGAAACAAAAATAATTAATGATAATAGTTATTTCTTGACAATGAAGAAATAAAAATCGTAAAAAGTAATTCAACAGTCACAGCTTTGTACGGTAAATTCACTTAAAATTTTAAAAACAAATTACTGAATAAAAACAAAGTGGTTTGAAACAATATTTTCATATACTACAACGCTACTGCGCGATGTTGATTGTTTTCATTTTGGAAGGGATTGAATATGAAATGCACATCGAATAAAGAAAACACCAGAAAAATGTTCATGTGTCCACTGAAATTATATAATTATAAATATATTTATCATTGTTGTCATATTCAAATCTTACTACTTTCACTTCTCAACAACAATCGAGACAAGACGCTACTTGTTTTCATTTTTGCAGGGATCAAATATCAAATACACAACAAATATAGAAAACAGCGGAAAAAATCACGTTTGTACACTGAAATAAAATAATTGTCATATAAAGCCTTATTGTCATTGTTAAATTTTACTACTTTCACTTTAAAAAAACAATTGAGACAACATTTTAGATAAAAATTATTTAGCTTTATTTGTTTCAAACCAAAAAAACGTTATGATTGAAGTTTTCCAATGTTCCTTTCTTATTTAATCAATAAATAAACAACCACACTCATAAAAACAAATTACAAAACTTACCAGTACCTGAATGTGAAGCAGCTATATCACTACAGGGAAAAGAACGCACGAAATAGATGAGATGTACGAGATCGATGTGATCGCTAGACCCAATCGTTCGTCTTTGCACTGCCTTGACTGCTTGTGTAGGTCTAACGCTGAAGTTAGTCAAATTAGACACGTATCGTTCTCGAAACATTCGAGACGATTTGGAGAGTTCCCGCCAAATTTCGCGACTGAGAGTGCAAGTATACACCGGGACGACAACACGACCGAGACTGGCGAGCTGACGGTTTAGCTTACGTTAACAGTGGATAGACTAATATAGTTATTGTGTATGGCTTGTGACTTGTAGTATATCTCAGTGAACGAGATTGTTATTTGATTGTCTGAATCGAAACTTTTATAGAGAAACTACAGACGTTGTATGTGTGCATATATATATATGTATATTTAACATGCGTTTTGACTTGAGGATTTGAAAATGATTTCTATCGGTAAGATTATTGAATATGGCTGTTCAAAAATTACGTTTAAGTTATGTCGATTTAACTGTTTACTATTTTTGAATTATTTATTGTTTCATTTATACAATAAATGTAAAAAAACTCTACATATCTTTTCTCCACGTTTCACTTTATTTATTATTGTCAAGTTCTATTTCTATTTTATTTTATAGTATTTTGTATTTTTTTATAGGCGCTGATATTGATATTCTACTTCAAGATTCACAATAATCAATAATTAACAATACCAGACAGTTGAACAAAAACAGAAATAAAGAAAACAATTGAACAATTAAAAACAAGAAACAGGTAAAACGAATTTATTTTGAAACTATATAAAAACGACTATTATTGACGGTTTCAGAAGCTATTTACAAAAACATTTTCATTGAAAAATAAATATATATTAAAAAACAAAATAACATAAAACACGTGTCTGTGAGAAAATTTTGTTGACGTTTCATTTTTGTCGCTTCGAGTATGTTACCGATAATCTATGGTCTTAGAAGTTTTCAATGACTGACGTGTCATGCCTTCTCGCTGAAAAGTAAAATATGTTCATTATGATCAGTGGGTGTGCGATATCACCACAGTTAATGTGAATTTCCGCTATAAAAAACAACGAACGAGCAATGTGTATGATCATTAAGAATCTTCCTCTTGTGCCCAGGCCACCAAGACATCATCCGCTGCAATTTTTGATTCAGCGACTTGTAAGTCATTCGATTGTGTCCAAACTTATAGCCTCAAAATTAAATAGGTAAACAAAAATACTGGGCATACATTTTAACGTCTATGTTTTTGTTGTTTCAGTATCTCAAGTTCCAAACAACAAGAGATACCTGACTGTTATCTAGGATATTTCACTTTTCATATCGCGTTTTGCCAAGATACAAATGTTTATTGGTATGAAGAGTCAGGGGAACAATTGGAGCAATCCTTGTCTAAGTTGAAAAAGCAGGAGAGGGATAAGGTGAACGTGAACGTTGAGCGTTACGATGCGCGGGTCACATCACCAACAGATTAGGCAAAAACTGATGACGAGATTTGCAACACGCCTTCTTGGTCTCTACACGAGAATGAGGATTCCTATAGATTTAAGAAATGTTTTCTCATTTTTAACAGTTTTGTTCTATGACAATAATTCACTGTTTTACCAGGAATTAGTGAACAGATACAAACAGGTCTCGTGGTGAGACAACAATTGTTTTCATCTCTTTAACATGGATGACAACGATAACTGTTGCCCAGTCACAACTTGATTGGCTCTTTTGTGAAATTTAAAAGCGACTATTTAAAATAGGGCAACAAACCAGAATCAAGATAACGAGTTCAACGAAATCATTCTACCCAAGAAGCTACAAGACTTCAAGGTGATTTACAATAAACAAAAGATTGATGTAAATTTTGCACTGGATGAAACGGTGGTGAATTCAAAAGCTTATTTACAGAGCATAAAAAATGACTAACTAAAGATGATCAAACGTTGATAAGTCTGGGTGTTAAGAATGGTACAGAGACGAATACATTTTAAAAAGAACTCCACTCCAACATAAAATAAAATAATAAGATTTACCGTAACTGAGTAACTAACTAAAATATAACTCTTTGCTGTAAACTATGGAAAACAAATCAAAGGACACATGTTAACTCATGTTCTTCTTTTATACGTGTCAAGGTTGTGATAGTTGGTTTGAAACTGGACGTGTTAGCGATGTCAATACCAACGAAGCAGTTCGCAGACGAGGCCTCATCAACCGTCAATAAAGAATCAATCGCAACAAAACACCAGGCAAAAGCATTCCGGATGACATCACGCCCGGAATTGTAGAAGGTAAGGTGTGTGCAAGTTGTTGGCACACCGAAAAGTTGGCGCGAGTTATTTTTAAGATTCTTTTTAAGATTGAGTTCAGACTTATTCCCGCATTAACCGTCACGTTTGTTCACAGGTATTTTTTTGTTCTTGTTTCGTCGTTCAATGTTAGTCGACTCCACTTCACCTGATGACAGCTAATGAACTATGTAATTAGTTGACGAGGAGGTGTCGCGATTGGGACAATTGTTTTCAACTCGGATGTGCCATACAAACATCAGGTGTAAATGTTTGCTCCAGTCGAATGACACGAGTGTGTGAAATCCAAGTAGTCCTGGGGAGAACATAAACAGACCGATCATCTCAGGCCATTAAATAAAAAGAAATTTAAGGAAGAATACTCGAGCCACGCTCAAAGTTGTTTTCTTATATTGAACATAAGAGGAAAAGAAATTAAAAGAAGCCTTGTATGATTTCGATGGCAAGCCAGGAACGGCCGAGATGTCAATTGTGGCCAGGGAAACTTTGACAGTAACCAGAAACAACGTTGGTGACAGATGGTGCAAAAGTTTCAATCAATCTGGCAAATCCAAGCTTTTCTCGGTAGCTTATGTTCAAGTAGTTGACCACACGATAAATACGCACACAAACACAGGTAAAACATGTACACACTGGTAAATTTGTACAAAAAAGAATTTCCACTAATAATTTGACAATTATAATGTCATTGCAGATACAAAAATTGCACAACAAAATACTGGCGGTTTCTGGGACGATGAATGGAACAACGAGGAAAGCTACCTTCTTGACACTCGAATGGTTCATGTGCCTCACAGCAAGAAAATCTGAGTGTGAGAACAACTCTTACATTTGGATTCTCACTGGGGTAATGTTATTTCTGTGTAATCACATCACCTAAGAGAGAGTGTAAACTGAAGAGACAGAATAGTTTTATAGTTTATCAGCTGACACCCACGTTCAACATCATCCAAAGTTGTCCATCGTTACAAACACTGGCTGCATAAAATACTGAAATAGAATGTTTGTTTCATACCTCCCTTGCCGGATAAACAGATATCAAGCCGTTTCTACGCCGTTGGACCAGATCAAAAAGGAGATACACATTTACACGTTTTTTCGATTCATCAGCGGGCTGGATCTGGTCGTGAATAATTTAATGTCACTGGCCCTTGATCAGACAAAAAAACTTAAAGTCCTGTACGAAAGAGAGTTTTGAAAAGTTGGTCGAGTTTCTACTTCGCTGAAAAGTGCATTAAAGATTGATGAGCACAGATGGAACTGGAACCTGCGAAGGGCTATCAACACAGCAGAGATGCTTATCACGACATAGGCAGGCTTTACGAAGAGCAACCTAAGTGTGACACTAATAGTCTCTGGGCTCAAGTTTTACATCTTTTGGGGATGATTAGCAGCTTTCCTGATCTTTCCAGTTCATAAAACAGCGCCATCTAGAAAAAGAAGGGTCACAGAGCATAGAATAGAATCTCAGCAGCTTCAACAACTCAATCACCGTACAAATATTATTGCTCGAGTCCCAATGGCTGAAGGAAGCCATTTCCAAACAGAACGTGAAGTCACATAAATAAAACTATGAAGAAAAATCTGGTAGAGCAGATCAACTTTTACCAAAAATATCATCAACTAATTGCAAGAGGCATTGTACTCATATTACAGTTGATTTTTGTTTCAGTTACTCATCTCATGTCTTGTAATCTCATCTTGTCTTGTAATCTCATTGTCAAGGTTTACGCGTTAAAATAAACGTTCCAATCAGTCCGGAATGAAATTAATTCGTACCTTTACTTATTCAATTTTACATGGACAATTTTTTATGTGAGCAAAAGATATTCTTTTTTGAGATCGAGTTCTTCCACGAACAATTTTCTTGAAGGATCTACTACCGAAATTTTCGATAGTGAGGATGTTGAATCAATTCGGAGACAGAGTTAGATTAACATTTAAATTGGAGCAAAATCAGCTGTTTAACCTAAAGGTACAATTTTCCATGAACTCCATCAAGAGGATTTACAGTCAGTCAATGGATGGCCATCCAAAAAATCATATTATGGTAATTCTACAGAAAATTATACATCGCAAATGACAAAGAAAAAATTAATTTTACTCATACTGATTCTGCTTCTTCATTGCAGGTTTTTTAATCACGCACCACCGATTCATCTTGATATTGGGTTTACTGGGTGCCAGAACAATATACGTTTGCAATCAAAGAAGCGACCTTGGGTAAATGGTGCTATTTTCGATCAGAATACCAACTGCCAGATATTATTTTAAATGTCTTGCAGTGCGAAATATATTTTACGCGTCAAAGCAGTGGCCGTAAGTGGAACTGATCATGTTCCAGTGCGGAAAAACACACTTTACATGATAGTTCCACTTTTCGGCACACTAGAGGTCCGAAGGTCAGAGGCGCCCTCGGATGTAAATTACTATTGCTCGAGTTTTGCGAATCTTGATAAATTATTACCACTCTGTACTTGTGTTATTATTATAAGTTGTAGATATTACAGCATTCACTTCTAAAAATAATGATAAATAATTTCCGTGAACATCAATGTTACCACGCGGATTCACTGCAAGCCTCCAGCATAAACCATTAACATGTGAAGGTGCAGAGTACACTGGATCTGCTTTTTGTTAAAGTTGCTTAAATTTTTTATTGCAAACGTAGCGCTATCAGAACCAAGTACAATTTCAGTTAAAAAATTCTGCTGGGACAGAGGCAGGCACAGAACTTGCCATAATTTTATTTCACACGTGATATATCTTATCTATCTTTTATATATCCTGTATATACAAGGATCGTCATTGTTTGTGCCACATTCTGCTTATTTGCTTTTTACTACTTTTTCCAAATTATCTTCGCGCGATTATGGTAAGATCAAACATCAAAATTTAATTTTGTAATTTTATTTTCTTTTAATTTCAGTATAACTGTTTATGAATCATGATGACTTACTGACATGTTACTTCCATTTCAGTTAAGAAAAAAGAAAATGAACTCTGTTAAGGTGATGCCGAAGTTTATAGGTGCGACAAAGATAGCGCTAACAATGCACCAACGAGTACGAGGAAGACAAAACTAGATTGACTTCGGCATCACGTTAAATCGGCACACCTGTTATTAGTTGTTTTCATATTTATATTCAAGTCATGTAAATTTTTGCATAAATCATTCTACAGGCTATGAGACCGTCAATAATAGTGAAATATTTTTAAAACAAAATGAATTTCATAATGTGCAGCTTAACAAAAATTGTTTTCAGAGTTACATGTCAAACATGGAGGAGAAGTTCCATTTACTATCTAATAGACGAAAGCGATACTATGTTAATTCTGAAGCAGAAAAATTTTTACGTCAACATTCAGGTGCTTCAGAATTGATGGATGAAGATTCTTTTTCCCTTGTATCTAATAATGAAGCTAACGTTGTGAATGAAGAAAGTCAAGAAATGAGTGCAACGAAAGGTGATTGTCTCACGAAATGTGGAGTAGATATTAACGCACCAAGTACAGACATTTCCATCAATGACGACAATTGCGATTGTGGTGAATGTAAACCAACGTCTAATATTGAAGACTTAACTGGAAATGACGAAACGTCCGAGAACATTCAAGAATGGTACGAAGAAAATTACAATGATTCTGAAACTGAAGAATTTTTAGCAAATTTCAATAGCGATAATGAAGACTACCAAGAGATTAACAATCCAGAAGAAAATAGTGAATCAACAGAAGTAATGGAAGATGATTCAAGAACAATTCATTCAACTTTACAAAGAGAATTAGCCAAATGGAAATATGTCTACAACATTTCCATGCTTGCTGTAAACGCTTTATTATTGATATTACGATGTCATGGTCATGAGCCTCATTTGCCAAAGGATGCACGATCTCTCCTTAAAACGCCCAAAAATTGCTCCGAGCATCTCACTGAAATGGACAATGGCAAATATGTACATTTTGGAGTCATCTATGGAATAGAAATTCTGTTTCAAAATCATCACGATTTTTTCAAAAAGCAAGACGACATTATTATTTCATTAAACATTCACATTGATGGTCTACCACTATTCAAAAGTTCATCAAAGAGTTTCACCATAATTCAAGCAAATGCAATATCACCAATCAAGAATTCACCTTTTCTTATCGGAGTTTTTTATGGAAGTGCCAAGCCTGCAGATTCGAATGCATTTCTAAATCACTTTGTTCAAGAATTTAAACAACTTCAAGGTAAAAAAATTCCAGTTATGGGATTTCAAGTGCAACTTAAAATAAATGCAGTTATCTGCGA
This sequence comes from Trissolcus basalis, assembly GCA_025266255.1. NCBI lineage: Eukaryota > Metazoa > Arthropoda > Insecta > Hymenoptera > Scelionidae > Trissolcus > Trissolcus basalis. Next base: position 1,231 of record JAAMPD010001572.1, on the reverse strand, counting down.
TGCACCGGCTTTGGCGTATGTTAAATCTATTAAGTACTTCAATGGTCATTGGGCTTGTACTCGTTGTACACAAAAAGGCAGATCCGTACGAAGAAGAATGACTTTTCCATCAACGAAATCTTCTCTAAGGAATGACAGATCTTTCCGACGCAAAGCTCAACCAGAACACCACAATGGAACCACTATAATGGAAGAGTTAAATATAGACATGATACTCCAGTTTCCGATTGATTATATGCATGGCGCGTGCCTTGGTGTAATGAAAAAAATGTTTAAGCTGTGGACAAAAGGAGTTTCTACGTACAAGCTATCAGCTAAAGACATCATTGTGTTGTCCGACATGTTGACTGAACACGTGAAACCTTTCATTCCCAATGAATTCGGAAGGAAACCTCAAACCGTTCTTGTATGCCATCGTTGGAAGGCGACTGAACTAAGGCAATTTCTGTTGTACACTGGCATCGTACTGATGAAACATTTTCTGGAACCGAAGAAATATCACCATTTTCTGAAACTGGCTATTGGATTAAGAATTTTGATCGACGAAGACACATATTCTACCCACAATAAATATGCAGAAGAGTTGTTAATAAAGTTTGTTGAAAAATGTTCACATTATTACGGAGCACACATTTTAACATACAACTTTCATAATCTCATTCACCTAGCAGCGGATGCTTTGAACTTTGGACCACTAGATGTTTTTTCTGCCTTCATTTTTGAAAATGCTATGCAGAAGTTCAAGAAGAATATACAACCCAATGACACCTGTTTGGAGCAGCTGCTAAATCGAACAATAGAGCAATACAAGTTGGGAGGAGATGAAAAAAGGCGAGAAAACTTTCCAGTTGTGAGATATGGCAAGAATAAGATCAAATCGATTAAATTTGAAGGATTCACGTTAGGATTGAATCAGAAAGATAATATTTTCATGTTTAAAAACAATCGAATTGGAGTAATTGAACACGTAGTTGAAAGTTACAATAACGTAATTCTACATGTAAAGTTTTTCAAACAATGCAATCCATTATTTAGTTCACCTTGTGACTCAACTAAATTGGGAATTTGCACTGTAAAACTGTGCGATGCTGGTACAGTACAAGAAATATACCTGACTGAAGTTAAACGTAAGATGGTCAAAATTCCAATACTGGACAAAATGAATCTGGAAAAACCTTCTTACGAGGAATTTGCTTTGTTACCTTTACTACACAACGAAAACAGCAGGTTA
>JAAMPD010001571.1:22780-40007 GCA_025266255.1 Trissolcus basalis | reverse complement strand
TTACGAAAAAAAAAAAAAAAAAACAAATTAGACTTATCTGCCGCCATAATCTCATTAAAGCAAAACATTTTTTTTGTCCGATCTTTGAGTCAGCGTTTTGTCGAGCCTGGTCGATTGTTTGAACTTATAGTTATGAGGTCATTCAATGATTTATAACAATGTTATCAGCAATGGTACGAGTCTATTTTTTCTTCCAAGTCGACTGATAATATAATTTTTGTGTTGCAATTTTACAGACTCTCGCAGAATTTATTTTCTTTATTTCAGCTCTAATCTATAACGAGAAAGAAAACTTTGAAATGCAAAAAAAAAAAAAATATTGCAGATGAAAACAAAATCCTAATGGGATGATAAAGGTAATGAGAACATGTTGATTTGAGCATGAAAAAGTGACACATCATTAGATCTAATGTTCCTTGCATTGTTGCTCCGTCGAATGCAAAATGCGACCTTGGAGTTAATCCGCGACAGAGAAACGTCCAGGGAATTAAAATCGGGGCGAGAAAACGCCGGCCATCTGTGCGCGACTCAAGGTCATGACAAAATCCACGCGCGTATGTGTTTACACATGTGTATGCGTGTGTGCTCGCGCGAACTATCTCCTTTTTAGCCATGTTTTATTTTTCTCATCTTTTTCGGTTAGATATTGATATTTAAATCGACATCGTCACTGTTTCATGTCCAACAATATAACCAAGAATGTCATGCACATTAGTTTGTTCATCGTTCAATGATGACGTCACGAATCATCAACAACACATCACGTTTTGTCTTTCATTCTTGGAATTTTTCATACTTTGAATAAATTAAACCGATTGGAATCAAACAAATGTAAACAAAACAACATTGCCGTTGGTGAAAAGATACAAACTTGTAACAATTTCTTTTACTTTTTGCAAAAATAAATTTTTTTTCGAACTGATGCTGCGCATGACATAACCTCAAACATTTCTCTAGGTCTGGTCATTGGATGCTGCTTTCACTTTCATGCTTGAGACGTTCTGAATAAAATACAATGAACTTGTTCGTGACTGATTAAATAATGACAAACCATATAAAGTGGATAAAAAAAAACAAAAACAATCGGTAAAAAGTGCAGAGATCAGTCGACCGATTGAGATTCGCGTGTAACGGGTAATTGTTGTTTAGAAACTATGTTATTAGTTTAGTGAGATGCTGTTAGCCGTGCGCTTGAACGTTTAATTGTTTTTTTTTCTTTTATATTGGTTCAAGATTCAATGATAATGTAAATAAAACTAATCATAGAAAGTGAGGGCTGCTTTTTGACTGCCACACGCGATTGGTCATCGCATCTGGCGAGCAGTTGTGGCTTTCAAAAAAAAACACGCTTTTGTCATCTCAAATGGCGGAGAATCGTTAATCGAATTGAGGTTAATGGCTGTTTTTTTTTTCGGCCCTCCAAATAAATGCGAGTTAAATGGCACGACGTTAACGACGATCAATTTGATTACAAAAATTAAGTATTTCGCAATATTCGCATCGATGTCCTTTGTTGATTGCCGAAAATAAGCATCCTCCGTCCTTGTCAAATCGACTGCCCTCCCCCCCTCTTCTTCTCTCTTAGACCGATGCCATTATTGAAAGCGCGCACACACAGGAGCAGCGACTTTTTTGGCGAACAAATCAAAATTGCTAATGTGTGATTGTTGCTGATGAAGTGAAATGGCAAATATAATTTGGGTAAATAAATAATGCAATAAGTGAGAGCTGATTGGAGTGTAAGGTTAGAGAGGAGTGCAAGGCTCTTTGATCTTTGCGTTTCGTCAGCGAGTGCAGATGAGTCATTATAGTGAGTCGCGCTCGATGCGACTGAAAGCAGCCGGCTTTATCGAACTAGTATCGGAAGTTGGGGGAAAAAAAACCTGACAGGATCTAGTTTTGGGCATGCGATGAGTCACGCAAGTGTGAACTTGATAGAAAAAGGAGAGTAAAAAGATGTGACTGAAATTGTGGGTAAAAATCGGGCGAAATGGGCGATATCGATTTGAGGGAGGGAACGCGGAAGGCTCTGTTGCGGGGTGGCTGCCGCCATTTTGGCAATCGTGACCGGAAAGTGTGTTTGTGGCAGCTGGCGATTTTTATCGATTGCGCCGGCAGAGAGAAGACGAGTCGGCGCTGCGTGCAGGAGCGCATCGAGCAGTCAGTCGGATGGGTGGACGACGTCGGGGGCCTCCGAGGGTGTGGCGGCCGAAAAGCAATGTTCCTCGCTGGCGGATCGATACGTGCACGCCGCCGCTGGCATGGCGCGCGAGCTCCGCCGAGACGCGACCTAACCCCAAAAATTGCACGAGCGCCGGTCGCGCGCGCGTTACTACGTGGCTCGAGCGCCCCTCTCTGACGCGTTACTCACTTCGAAACCGTCCGATTTGGCCCATAAGTTGCCGTCGTGGCCGGCAATCGCCGCTTTGGTAACACATCTCGATGCGAGCAACTGCTTATCAACATAATCCTGCCAGCTCATTTTTGCACACTGCTACTGGGCTATCCTCAACACCAACAAACTCTGCCTCGCACACTATGCTTCCAAATACGTCAACGCGCAACTTGTCACCACCAACTAACTCGGCGAGCCGACTGCGACGAGACTGTCCTCCAACACCGCCGATGCCGGTTAGTTTAGCTCGTCTCCCCTCCCCGCCACCCACCTCAGTACGTCCGCCAGAGGGCACTGCGCTCCCCCCCACACCCTCAACAAATAGAGAGCCATCCCACACAGCCCAAGCATGCCAACTTGACGCGAGCAAAACCTCCCTTCCCCTCGGCGCCGTTTTTAATATCAAAAAATAAGCTATATTATTACTAAACAATCAACTTTTCTTATCAAAAACAGATTAATCACTTTTATCGGAATGTCTCATTGCAATTGAAATAACTAAATCATACACATATATCTGTTTGTCAGCGCTTGGAAACAAAGCTCATTATGTATTTTTATTTTGTCAGATGAATAAAAATAATAATAGTTCGGAGAAACCTATATGTACTTTTTTACTGACTCATCGATGGATAAATTTTCTTTTTTTTATTAATACCGTGATGGATCGACCAATATTTTTTTCTTGTAAAATAAGAGTTATTAGATTTGTACATTCTTTGGGTTTATTCAGCTTTTTATATGTCATTAAATTAAATTTGATAAATCATGTAAAAATAAATTGTTAAAAATAAATTTATGAGAACGCGATACACTGTTCAATCGCGGATGAAAAATAATCTGAATGAATAATAGCTTGTCATTAGAGATGTTGAATTTAAACATGATATTCAAATTGAATGATGAAACACGGATTTTCGCGCGCTTATTTTCGATAGTTCGCATGTCTCTCTCGTTGCAACTGACTTGAGGCTAACTTCACTTGATCCTTGACAATCCATAACAGTGCGAAATATTGAAAATATGCAAAAGCAGAACGGCTGACGAAACGAACAACTGTGTAAATAATAATTGGCAGCACAAAGTCGCCTGCTGAGATGGTACAGATGCGTTGGTGCAGACACCGAATTCGCACACGAAGATTGCGAACTGTTTACCTGGATACATGCGGACTGAGGTGCTGTTGACAGATGTCATCACAACCGCGTCGCCAAAATCCTAACACGTGTAAAAAGTTGACTTTTGTCACGGACACTGGTGCCCGGGCCACTTCAGCTAGATTTTATGGCGCAAACCAAAGCCTTTGTCGCTCTCACGGGAACGACACATAACCTTACATTACGAGGCGCGTTGTATGTTGATGTCTACCTTGTAACGTCCACTACGTAAACATGCAGCAGTCATACGCCAAGTTGCTGCTCATTTTTGCAGCACTTTTCTCCTGTACCCAACAAAGGGAGGTTAGTTCAACGTTTTATACCTGTTCCTTCAACTTTTCTCATACCATTTTGTCATCAAGCTTTGATCACCTTATTTTATTTCATCATTTGTAATCTAATAAAACTTTTATGTCAATTTTTGGGAGGATCAACAATGTTTGTAAAACCGTTGCAGTTTTCAAACCATCGTGCTTTGCTCATTGTTGTTTATTCAAACATTGTTTAGTTGAAAATAATTATGAAATGTCCAATGCTTGTTGCATTATGATTTTGGAACCATCTGACTCATCGGCATTAGTGTCTCCGACTAATTTTCAACAAAATTACTTAAGAAAATTTGAATAGCTTAAATTGCATTGTAATTAATATTAATTTCCTCATATCACGTTTCACTGATTACAAAATTAATCGTTTTTCAATTCTCATATTTTTTTAACAAAACTTTATTTTTGACACAAAATTTATGATAAATGATAATTAAGTAACCTGAGAGTGTATTATTCAAGTTTTCTATTTTTTTTTATTTTCTTTATTTCTATTTGTCAAATGGACCAAAGAGATAACTGCGTGTTAAACACTGAGTTATAAGATAATACTTAGTAATCTCATGGGGGAGGATCCGTAAACTGTTCTTTGAAATCAAATTTTTATCAGTTACAAACAATCAAAAACCGTGTTAAAATTCTGTTATAGAACTAGTTAGAATACATTTACAAAATGAATTATTTGTAATTATTTTGAAGTTTCTTGAATTAAGATTTTCTGTAGTCTAGAAGTTACATAAACGTTTCGAAACGTAATACCATCTGAGGGAGAACAATCGTTTTAATACATATATGATGCATTTTATAGGTACGCGATACAGGATTAGTGCCAGAACAAGATGATCCTCTCCTTATTTTTTCAACAATTGGCGGATCTTTTATTGGAGTCAGTCAAAGGACTGGAGAAATTCGATGGAAACAAGATGACGGTACCTAAGATATAAAAATGATTAATAATAATAATTAAAAACGAAAAATTTGTAAACTTATTTATTTAGTTGAAATTACTTAATAATAATAATAATAATATTGCAATATAATTTGTTTTAGAACCTGCGGTTAAAGTTCCACAAACAATGTCAGATTCTGCGCTGTAAGTTTCCTTGATGAAATAAAACTAAAACTTGAATTTACTGGAAAAGCATAAGTAAATAACAATTAAATGAATTGGAATAATTGTAATATGATTTGTTTATTTGTAGACCAATGTTTTTGCCAGATCCAAAAGACGGATCTTTGTACATTTTTGGCATTGAGTCGGAAGCCCTTAAGAAGTTGCCATTTACAATACCACAACTGGTAGCAAACAGTCCTTGTCGCAGCAGTGACGGAATTTTGTATACTGGGCGAAAAATCGATACGTGGTTCAGCATAGACCCTCTAACCGGGGATAGAGAACAGCTGTTTGGATTTGATAAAGCCGAGAGCACGTGTCCCCTCAAGTCGCAGGATGTTTTATTTATTGGCAGAACTGAATACAACATCATTATGATCGATAGCAAACATAAGGATAAAAAATGGAATGTTACATTTTATGACTATTCGGCTGTTAAAATGGATCCCGATGTCAACGAAAGTTATGGTGATTACCATATTTTTGCTTGTTTTGTCCTGGCAACATATAAATTAGCGAATCATTCATTTGAAATATTACATTTCAGAATTCGTCCATTTCACTGCGAGCTCATCAGGTAGAGTGGTTACGATCGATAGACTTGGAGAGGCAATTTGGAAAATTGATCTGGGAAGTCCTGTTGTTGCTGCGTACACTGCATCCAAAGATACTTTGATGACAGTTCCTTTTACCAGCGTGTCAGACAAAACTCTGGATCACTTGATGAATACAATCTCATCGAAACCAAGCGACATACAACTATAGTACGATTATTATTCATCAATTTTTATATTAAATTCGTTCTTTAAGGTTAATTATTTTTAATAAAAATGCATGATTCCATTTTAGCCCGACCTTGTACATCGGAGAACACAGACATGGCTTGTACGCTTTACCATCTCTCGTTGATTCGTCAACAGCAACAATTACCGGGAAGTCTGCAAGATTGTTATTAGAAGGGCCTTTAGCTACAGAAAATGACAAAGAAAATACCACTCCACTTTCAAATGATCATGTTTATGTGACATCCAGTGATGTTATAGACGAAAATCATAATAACTATGACAAAAGTTTTTCTGTTATTGGTAAATAACAATAACTTATCATTAGCCAATAGTCATTTTACATAATTGTTCAGGTTAATCAATAAATTGTTGTTCCAGGTCATTATGAAATTCCCGATGAGCACGATTACAGGAAACAAAATCAACCTCTGCAGATAACAGGTCGATCTGATCCTGTAATACAAAACGAATTTGTAGCTATCAACTCGACTAAATTATCATTTGGATTTAAATCCAATTATTCGGGCAATACCACGTGGACGAGCGGTCCACGTGGGCTTCTACAATGGTTTATTGACTGCAAGGAGTGGATTAATCAACAAGAGAATAAGGGACTGAAAATAGCTTTCGTTGCTTTGGTTGCTCTTGTCGTATGGATGTTTTGGTATTTGAACGTGCGTTTTAAAGAATTTCAACAACTTTCGCAGGTTCGCATGATTTTTCATTTTAACTGATAACACATGCTGATCCATCCAATATTCTAATTTATTATATTCAAAATAGCAATACGATCAAGGCTCGCGTGAAAGTAGTCGTACCAGTAGTAACGGTCGCAATGGATTTATTCATGCAGCTGAAGATGTTGGTGAAGGTTTGATTCGTGTAGGAAAGATCACTTTTAATTCAGGCGAAGTCCTGGGAAAGGGATGCGATGGAACTTTTGTGTACAAGTAATGAGATTATTAAATTATTCTAAACTTATTCTAAACTAAGAATATAATATAAATTATATATTCTATATTAATGATTGCAGGGGAGAGTTTGATGGCAGATCAGTGGCAGTAAAGCGACTTTTACCTGATTGTTTTACCTTTGCTGATCGTGAAGTGGCACTCCTTCGTGAATCAGATGCTCATGCAAATGTCGTGCGATACTTTTGCACGGAACAGGACAAACTGTTTCGCTATATTGCATTAGAACTTGCAGAAGCTACTTTGCAAGATTACGTTATAGGAAAATATAACCGCGAGAAAATATCTATCACAAATATTTTAAGACAAGCGACTTCTGGACTTGCGCATTTGCATTTACTCGATATCGGTAATTAGACCAACTAATGTTTTATATTTAAAACGAATTGACTTTGAACAATATTTTCATGTTTGTTTTATTTTTAGTTCATAGAGATATAAAACCACACAATGTTTTACTATCAATGCCTGGCCCCAGTGGAGAAGTAAGAGCCATGATATCCGATTTTGGGCTATGTAAGAAGTTACAACTCGGTCGTATATCATTCTCAAGACGATCAGGAATCACTGGCACTGACGGATGGATTGCACCAGAAATGCTTAATGGCGAACGAACAACTTGTGCCGTTGATATTTTTTCACTAGGATGCGTTTTTTATTATGTTCTCTCTGGGGGAAAGCATCCATTTGGTGACCCTCTCAGACGACAAGCTAATATTTTATGTCAGTGTTTATACATTTTTGTTCAATTTTCTGTTTTATTTTTCTTTCTATACTTTTCATTCAATATTTTTGTATACAGGTGGCGAAACGGACATGTCTCATTTACAAAACATGAAAGAATGCGACCAAGTGTCCGCTTTACTTTTAATCAAAGCAATGATTGCCAGTAATCCAGCAGAGAGGCCACCTGCTTCGGCGGTTCACAACTTTCCAATCTTCTGGACGCCAGCACAAGTTTTAAGTTTCTTTCAAGACGTTAGTGATCGAGTGGAAAAAGAAGGCCCACAGAGTCCAGAACTAGTAGCTCTGGAAAAAGATAACTGCAGGATTGTTCAGAAAGACTGGAGACTGCACATTGATGCCGAAGTTGCAAGTGACCTTCGAAAGTACAGAAGTTATCGAGGCGATAATGTCCGAGACTTACTTCGTGCTCTAAGAAACAAGGTTTGTAATTAATTTTTATTTTTATTAATAACTTTCGTTTTCAACTCTTGAAGTAATTTAATCTGATTGATTGCAGAAAAATCATTACCGAGAGTTGACCCCTGCTGCACAGAAAAGTTTAGGTAGTATACCTGATGAGTTTACGGAATACTGGCTCACGAAATTTCCTCACCTATTGACACACGTATGGTGTGCTATGCAACAATTTCGAACAGAAACAACATTGAAGACGTATTATCATTATGATTATGTCTTTCCAATCGAAGAATCTGAAGAAACTGACAACCCAGTGGAAAATGAAGATCCGAATGTAACAACTATCAAAACAGAGGAGCAAGCTGTTGATTGGAGTCCTAACCGATTGAAGAATCGAGGACCTAGAAGGAGGTTTCATCCCGCAAAAAAAGCAAAAGAGCCGGTGACTTTCAGAGAGGCTCCAACGAGCTAAATCAGCTGTGATTCAACTTTGACTCCTTCGGACATGATTTAAAAGTCGGCTAGTTTAATTAAATTCGTAACCATTAAAATAGAAAATCAAATCTTTTTGTTTTATTTTTTTTTCTTATTTTCTATTCAATTAAAACTTTCCGTACAAAACATTGAATTGAATGGACTCATTGTTTGGTAGTTGATATGTTATTGTTGTATCAATTGTTATCATAAAACGGATATAACGTATGAATTTTCTATCAGCATCGTTTTGTATGCAAATTTGGACTGAATTCGCGTTTGCAATTTTACATGTTCGGAGATAGTTTTGTAAGCCAATCGTATATGAGCTGTGAATAATGCGTATTGTACATATCGATAATGGACACTAAAAAGTGATTAAGTGTGATACGTGTGTGAACCCGAAATTATTTTTATTTTTCGGGCATTAAATGAAGTTGTACATTTAAGTGACATTAACTCATTTAGCAAGATTTGATTTTTCTTCTACTTTCGGCACAAATTCTAGTAGAAAATAATATCTGCATTGTTGACATTATATTAATTATAATAATGATTAATAGATAGTCTACATTTTAACGAATGTCTTTATTTTAATTTAACAAACATTCAAGTTATCATTTAAGTAGTCGTGTATTACAACGAATCATACTGAATGAGTTAATCAATGTGTAAATATAGTTTATTTCCATTAAACTTTTTGAATGTAATCAGAATTTAAAAATTTTCGAGACATGACTTCATTGTAAAATTATCTTAAAGCACAAAACAGTTTTTACGAAATAACAAAAATTTTTGCAATTATTTAATGTACAAACGCATTACCTAATAGATAATTTGATAACGAGATTATTTGGGTTTAATGGAGTGCAATTAAAACAAATTATTTGTACATAGTTAAACATTTATACATGGGTTATGCAATATAATAATTGATACTTATGATACGTACATATTTTAAATTCTGTTGTTTCGTGGAAACAAAGAAAATATTTATAATGAATATGCACGAGTGCGTATGGAGCCTGTTTGCACAATGAAATATTACTTATAAATAGTATATAAACATTGTTATTCTAATGTCAGTTGTACATACGAAAAAATTTATACTAATTTATATATTAAAGATGTATTGAATAAAATTGCACGTTTTTTCAACTTGTTTATAACTTTTATGTCCTATTTTACAATCAATTACTATAAATAGATACCATTTTAATTTTTGTGGAAAAAAATACATAGGGTATCTATCTCTATTACAACTCTATTTACATTAAACTTTCGAATAGTTTTATTACAATACATTGAACTTTTAGAACTATTTTTACATTTACTTTTAGAGATGTTAACTACAAAAATTATTCATAAAAAATATGAATTTTCCTAATTATGAACGTACGTATCGAGAAACATTGCGTAAACGTTGATAATAAATATACAAATTTAGTGGTCTAAAAACAAGAGAGACTAAAATAATCTATCATCTTAATGACAAAAGACAAAGCTCAAGGTGAGCCAGAAATTTTCTATGAGCATTGTTTGTGCGTTAAGCACACCTAGCCACCTCTATCCATCCCCTATTTTCAAGAATCTGAAAATGTTATCAATCGTTGCATCGCTGAGTTCAACTTTAATTGCTTCAATTTGGTCAATCGCTGATTCGCCATGTATGTTTTTGATTTTAGAGCTTGCGCCATGTCTGACTAGAATTTCCGTAAGCTTACAGTTAGTATTTCGAACAACTATATGAAGTGGAGTATCGCCTTCTATATCACGAGCATTCACATCACAGGTTGCACATTCGAGCAACATACGGACCACACGAACATGGTTGTTTCTGCAAGCAAGATGAAGCGGCGTTTTTCTCTGATAGGTCGTGTGCAAATTGACATTAGCTCCCGCATCCAACAGAAGTTGCACAATGTCCACATGTCCCATTGCACTTGCAATGTGCAGAGCACTCTCTCCTCGTTCATTACAGCTATTAATTCCAATGTCTGCCTTCTTCTCGAACTGTACCGACTTGTCGTCTAAGGAGGCACACTTTTTACAGTCGCACAGTGGGTGGCAGCGAGATTCATTACTATCAAAGTTGTTGCCGCAGGGTCCTTCCAAGCCCAAGAAAAAGGACACCAGATTAATATCATTCGCTGCAACTGCTGCTAACATCTTGTTGATCTTCCTTCCCTTGTAAGTCTCTTTCGTCGCTAGTACAAACGAAACACTTTTTTTGATCTTTTTCTTCATTGGGCTCGACTTGGCTGAGGAGTTGTTGCTCAAAGGAATCACAGCAGGTAAACGGATCTGCGTATCATTTCTTTCCAGAAGCCTCGTTACATGCGAGCTGTGAGCGACAGCGAGTGGGCTCAGACCTCGCCTATTTCTCAACGTTTTATCAGCTCCGTATTCGAGTAAAATTTCAACGATTCCTGAGTAGCCCCACTTGGATGCATGGTGCAATGCAGTATCGCCATCCGCATTCATCACATTGACGTCGAGTTTTGTTCGTAGTTGTTCGGTGAAATAGAGAATGGCTTTGACACAAGCCTCATGACCGTGATCTGCAGCCAGGTGAAGAGGTGTATTGCCTCGCGAGTCCTTTAACATTGGGTCCGCTTGTGCGTGGAGTAGTAAAAGTAAACTGTTCTGGTAACCTCTTGCACACGCACAGTGCAAAGGCACTGTGCCCTCAGCATCTGCGGCGTTAACGTCTGCTTGGCTGTTGATTAGTAAATCCACAATTGAATCGTGACCATAGAGACACGCTATGTGCAGGGCCGTCAATCCTCTATCATCACGCGAGTCGACTGTTGGCCAGTGAAATCTGAAACAAATTAATTTCATTCAAATAAGAATAACATAATTAGATTTTGGGATAAATATTTGAGTTGGACACAAATCAGTAGAATTATTTGTGTCCTTAAAAGTATATTAATGATAAAATTACCTTGATCTTCTAGCCAGATTATTCTCACAGTTTTTACAGACACAAAGTGGGTGGCATAAATTTCCATCGTTGTCAACCAATTTTTCCTCTTTGGCAAGAATCTTTTCTACTTGAGTCAAATCTTCATTAAAGATTCGATCGAAAAGATAACTCAATGACACTTCTCTATCGTTGATATGATTATTACAACTTGGTTGACACTTATGATCGCCACTGAGCTTACAAATTGGTTGCAGTTTGTAAACAAAGCCCTGTGATTTGATATATTCAATCGCAGCCTCAAGGGTAGTGATGAGATATTGCGATTCGTCGGATTCTGTAAAGGCGCTTGCCGAGAAACGAAACTGCTTCACAAAAGTTAATTGCGCAAACCAATTCGGCACTTCAGACTTGATTATCAGGTAGATAAGTACAGGCAGTACATCATCTGAACTAACCGAACTACCTGATCCATCCAAAGATAATGAACTTACAGTCTTTTTGAGGCAGCTAACCTTACCAAGCACCGTGTCATACTTGTCTATTTGTGACAACTCAAATTTCCCACAACTGACAAATTCTTGCAGATCTTCCCTTACGCCTAAGTCTTGAGGCTTCAGGTCACTCAGGTTTTTGATTACTTTATTAAGTGCCGCATCTTCGAATGCCGCATGTGTTGAAGCACAGCCCATCAAAATAGATCGCAAGCCATACAAGATGTAAGTTTCAATGGCAATTTTTATGAGTTGCAAAAAGTAGCGACAGTTAGTTGTCTTTTCACGAACTCGTGGGTCTTTCAAGAACATCCAAAGACATTTTGCGTAAAGGCCTCCCACGTTGTCCCTTTGGGATTGTAATGTATCACAGGCGTGCTTTCTTTGTTGCTCCGCGTAATCATCCACTGAACTTTTCATCTCCTTCATTATATTCTTATTTGAGATTTCTGTCCAAAGTAAGTCCATGCATTCCCGTAGGTTTGTTATATTGTAGACTTTCGAGGGAGAGAATGAATCTTGCTCTAAAGGCATCTCGATGCACCTGGTAAAAGAATTTTTTATGAAAAATGTTGTTTTTTTTCTTAGAAAAAAGCTTTCTATTTTGAAAATTAAAATTTTTGAATTAAACTTACCAAACTCGGTATTTCTTTTGCTCGCGTGTATAAAATATTTCTTCAAAAAGTAAATGTAGAGAGCATTGCTTAGCAATGTCATAATCAATTGTAAGCACTTTATTGCACAGTTTTACCGTCTTATGACTGAGTGTTTCAAAATTGTTGCCTAAAAAAGTAAACAAAATGATAAATTTCATTGAAATGATAATAATAAAAGATTATTGACTTATGAAATTGTTGAACTCACCTATGGAATCTTGAACTGGCATTAAAATATGATTCAAGAAATCATTTTCCGTAAAAACAGTCTTATTGAAGCTGCCTGATCTGGGAACGCATATAACCCATCCGTTATCAATAGCCTGGTCAAAAATATGTCCATACGTTTTTTGGAGTTCATTGAAAAATGAATTTTGCTGGAGATCTTCATCGTAATTTGCCTCCATAATTTATTTTGATTTTTTTGCACAATCAATTGAATTAATTTTAGTGTACCTTGTACATCATTTTATCATAATTTGTAGATTTTATCGTTAATAACGTTGTAAACATAACCTCTTTATGTGCACAAACAGACGTTACAGATGCTAATAAATAATATGCATTTTTCAGTAAAATAATTTCCTCAAAATTGACAAATAGCAATCGAAATATTGTAATTATATTTCCTTGACTGATTTTTTTTCAATGACAGTGTTACACCAAATGTTGATATTCATTGTAGTCCAATCATCAAATTATTTTTTATAAACATTGTTGTGATCAGTATTTCATTGTTTTGATAAACTGACAGGTTGATTGATTATCATCGCCCTCTTTGAGATCAACAATTATTCAATGCAAAATAGGAAGAACTCATAACACAAATCGATTCGACTTATCGATTAACGAACTGAAACTAGCTACAATCGAACAAGTTCTTGCAAAACAAGTCGGAATAACCGGAACGAGAACCAGACCAAAGGGTTATCATCAAATTCCGCCTTATTTTTGATCAACAAAGTAAATTTTCAACAAAAAAATGAAATCATTTGATAAAAATGAATGAAATCTAATTTGAAAACACAAACAGCGAATACAAGTTATCACGCACAAGAGAACTGTTCACTAAGACGAACGGAAGTGTTGTCACTCGCACTGTACTTTTCAAAATGATACATTTCTCCCAGTGCAGGCAAATAAATACCTCTTCCCTTCAATAGAAATTTTAATAACCGTGTAGTGCTCTTTTGTTCCGTCTAGGGCCTAGTCATTAGGTCATTATCTATTTATCTGGTCGTAAATATCGTCATGCTAAAATATTTATTTTACTAATTATTTAAATTTCTTAAAATTTTATTTTTGTTTTTTTAACTTATCCCTTTACATATTCGGAATATGAGTCATATGCAATACAAAATTATTGCTGAGATAAAACTTTTAAGAGAATGTATACCTATGAATTTTAAAAAATTATAGATTTTTAAATTTTAAATTTATCATGTTATTGAGATTGTATTTTGAATTATTTATAAATAATGTTACCTAATTTTTGAAGTGTCCAATAATATTTAAATGTGCTACTACTTCTTCCATTCTCATACGATTGAACACATTTCAATAAAAAAAAAAAAATAGTTTTATTTTTTATAAACAAAAGACAGTTGAATATAAAGATTTGTAAAAGCCGTAGTCTGGTTTACTGATGCTATGCATCCGAAGCGAATTTTTTTTGCTCTATATGCTGTTGTTTTGGTATAATTACATTAAGTTTACAATGAGCTTAAAAAGTTTGGATCGCTCGTCACACCTATTAGACCTTTCTCTAAGAACCTCATTCTTTTTTAGATGATGATTTTGTTCTAGCTCTTTTATGTCTTTGTGTCATTATCTCTGCTGTTTATCATTTCATGTTTTTTTCCTTTGTAATAATCCCTTGTAAACCGATGATAAACGTTCAAACAAAAATGTACTTGATGGTTAATTATAAATTTTGAGCAACATGCTGGCTGAAAACTTACGATGTTTGAAAGACTTTCATGGTTTGTTAACGATCATCAAAACATTTTATTTTTAATCGTCGCCCCTGAAAGAAAAAGAGCCTATTTCAAAATTTTCCCATGTATTTTAAATAGGACAATTTTTGAAACAGGCCCTTTTTCTTCTGGGGTGATGAAAAATATTCTACATCAGACCGTTATCTACAACAGGATTAATATATAATGGACATTCTTAAATAGAACTGGAATCCCATATCAAACGGCCAATTTCAATTGTTTTAAAAAAATTGACAACAATATACAATCGAGAGCTTTTAGATTTCTATGGGCTTTTTTCTTAAACTTTTGCAAATAAATAAATAAATAAATACATTGAAAAACTATATACCTATATATTCTTGAAAATTTTAGTTTATAAAGATATTAGCCATTAATTTTATATTTTAATAGATGAAAAACATAATAATATTTTATTAGATTGTTATTATTATTTTATTATTATAATAATAATATTAATAAAATAATAATAATAATTTGTAAAATATTAGAATGAACAACAAATATTAATAGATGGAAATTTATTTCACTTCTTATTAAACGTTCAATTCGAGCATTTTAAAAACTTGAAATAATGTTTCAGAGAATTTTTTTTACAATGATGATGTATTTTATCGGTGATTTGGATGTGAATGTAGACAATGTGTTAGATGATTTTTATTAATAAAAATTTGTTTTCTTTTTAAATAAGAAAAAACCAAAGAACTTCACTTGCATGAATTTATCATTGAAGAAAAATTTATTTTCGTGTATAAAAAAACAATAAAAACCAAAAAACACAGTTTATATGTCAGTTATATTACTTTCCAATTTTGTTTTTTCAATTCCAAACTTTTTATTAATTGTAACTGTTGAGTTGTAACTGTTGAGTTGTAATCTCAATCCAAAATACAATCCAAACTGTAATTGTAACTGAAATTTGTTGGATATTATTGACTAAATGATTTTTTTGTAATGTTCTAGCATGATAATCAGAGCAAAAAGTTTATTTTATGAACTTTCATAAACATTCAATTTGTATTTTTTATTTTTAAGCAATATTATAGTTACGTCAGTTGTTTTAAAAAATTTGAGATCTCGTTTGATCAAAATTAGAAATAATATCTATTCCGAGGTCGACACTCCATAAACGTATCTTTCAACAATTTTGTTAAAACAAAAACGTGATTTAAATTTTATAAAATCCTGACAAACGCCTTTTTGCTGGAATCAATCTGATAACACATTTTTCCCTTAAAATGATGTGTTATTATGAAAACCTTAACAGAATGAAACTTTTTTTTAATAAAATGATTTATTCGTTAAAATTTTTTACTTTTAATATGATTGTATTATAATAATTAATAAAATTGTCGAATATCGATTGAAAACGATATTATAAATGACTGTATTTCGATTCATGCACAACCATATCTCTCGTCACGTCTTGAATTGAACGACAACCTAAAACAAATACATAATTTAAATTTTAATAGAAAATATCATAAAAAATTTGAATTAAAAATGTTTATTTCATCACCTGACAATGCAAAAGCATGATCAGTTTCTCGCCGAATGATTTCTAATACATGTTTTGCACCTGCTTCTCCTGAATGACTCAGACCCCACAATAATGGTCTTCCCATAAAAACCATTTTAGCTCCAAGTGCTAAAGCTTTGAATACATCAGTTCCTTGTCTGATTCCTCCGTCCAGATAAACCTCTACTTTGTTTCCAACAGCATTCACTATTTCGGGTAAAACTTCAATCTGAAAAACATTGTTGTTTTATTTTTTAATACATCTTCAAAATACGACTCATATATGAAGACATTTTTATAATCAAGGTTTTTGAGCCCTAATGCGAAAAGCGAAAGACAGAAAATTATATTTTATGCAAAAGATGTTAAATACAAATTATTCAAACAATCCATAGATATAATCTTTTTTAGTTTCATATCTATAAACATTGGCTACCGCAAAAACTAGATCTGTTGCACAGATATGGTTCAACAGTTACAATCAGATACATATATATATACCTGGGATAGTAATTAGAGGGTACCCTAATAATTTTCAATTGTTTTTAAAAACATTATCAATTTTGACCAATCTGTGAAAAATTAGACATTTTTTAATTGAAATTTGAATTCGAACTTATTCATATGTTCTACTTTCACTACTTTTTCTTTCTTTTCATAGTTGTTTGAAAAAAGGAAAAAATTTTTAAAGTGTCCTCTAATTGTTGTGCCAAGTGTATGTTCATTTATGTGATAGTTTTTGGAGATTTGTGATTACTTAAAAGAAATAAAACAAAAAGAAAAACATACAGTTGCCGGAGTTCCATCGATTTGTCTGGCTCCATGATTAGAAACCAGAATAGCATCTGCACCGTATTTAGCAGCTAGCAATGCATCCTCAACTGTTATAATACCCTTAAGTACAAGAGGCAATTTTGTCACACTGAAATTTATTGAATTCTATAATAAAAATATTGTTCTTTTATCTCACATTTATTTGATTATTTTATATGGTTACCTTTTCAACCAGACCACATCCTCCCAAGACAAAGAATCGTCAAAAAGTGTATCAACATATTCATTCAGTCCAGAATAAGATTTTGCACTGTTTATCTTATTTGATAGGTGACCTTCAAAATTTGCCAATCTAAAATAAATAGAACAAGTTACGTGAATTTGATTAATTAAAAAAATTGTTCATTAAGGTGGGATGTACCAATATCGTAAAATAGTCAGATTGTTTTGCAATTTTTAATACTAAAAAATCTACTAATACAAATGCGTCAATAGC
>JAAMPD010001571.1:0-22763 GCA_025266255.1 Trissolcus basalis | reverse complement strand
GATATACGTGCCTATGCATTTTTACAAAATTTTAGTTAATCAAATATCTCGAATTCGAATTCGTGAAACTTCTTCATACTTGGCCAAATTGTTTATAACAATCATCAATACACATGGTTAAATTTTAAATAAATTCTGACTTTTCAGAAAAAAAAATTTATTTACCTGCGAATTTGCATAAAATAATTTTAAAAGTGGTATGAGGCGATTTAATAGACAGACGTTAACAACATATTAGAAAATTAGTCATAAAATGCTAAAATTAATATAATTAATTAGCATTTGAAAAACCCAATTTTTTGACTGTATCGCACGTCCCACCTTAAGATGAAATTTTGTCTTTTGAATATAATTACCGCAAATGATTGGGCAGACAAAATTTATTGCGAATGTCAGCTCGACGATCGCCAAACATCGGCGTGTCAACAGTTAGAACCAATGCTTTAAAACCGGCCGCTTCAGCTCGTCTGATTAAACGTAGAGTGACATCGCGGTCGCAGTAGATGTACAACTGAAACCATCTGATAGCATCGGGTCCAGCTTTGGCAACCTCCTCAATGCTGCTTGTTGACAATGTTGATAAGATAAAAATCGTCTTCGCCGCTTGCGCCGCTAAACGTATATTGAATGAAATCGTTTATTATTATTTACATTTTGATAAGTCAGAGCGCATTCATTACAAAATGTCATGTTTACACTATATCAAAATCAAATCCGTCAACAATCGTGATAAAAGACGACGTTCAAACATTGTCTTGAAATGGCGCCTTTCAAGATATACGTCAAAAAATATCAGCTGAAAAAAAAGTTATGGGCATTCTAACCTCAAATGTTAGCGACTCCCGACCCGATCGACGT
Organism: Trissolcus basalis; assembly: GCA_025266255.1. NCBI lineage: Eukaryota > Metazoa > Arthropoda > Insecta > Hymenoptera > Scelionidae > Trissolcus > Trissolcus basalis. The sequence continues at coordinate 21,905 of JAAMPD010001571.1, read as the reverse complement.
CAACAACTCGGTTGGTTGTATCAACGAACGGGCAGAGTCTTTTGTAGTTCGGCATGCGATGTCGTTAAAACGTTGATATCAGATAAAGCCTCGTGGCAGTGATAACGGCGTGATCAAAATCCGACAGTCGAGAGCGATGCGCGGCTGCTTGAATAGCCGTCATCATGAAACGTAATGTCATCAGTTTGTTCAAATTTTGCTCGCTGGCGATTGTCACCGTGTTACTCACGGTGCTCATTTTTCGTTATGTGCGAGCCCCGCGCAACAATATTTTAGTTGCTTCGCCTAAGGTACAAGCGTTGTTACAAAAACAAGATGCCGACAAATTTGAGAACGAGAAACCCGAGTTGGAGGAGGTGCCCGCGTTGTCCAGAAATCAACAGGTCAGGAATGTTATTTTGTTTTCAACTAAACATTTTCTAAATCTGTCAATCAATTACGAACTAAAATGATTAAAGATATTAAGATTAAAAAAAATAAATAAATAAAATAAGCAATTTTGTTTTTGTTATTATAAAATGTATACATTTTGTAGGAAGAGGACAATAAAATCGACTGGCACGATTACAAAAAGATATCAGACGATGCTAAGAGAATGGGCACAGGAGAGCAGGGTGTCGCAGCGTATCTGCCAGCTTCGATGCAATCCAAAAAGGAGCAACTTTACGCGGTGAATGGGTTCAATGCCGCTCTAAGTGACCTGATATCTCTGAACCGTTCGGTGCCGGACATCAGACACCCGGCTTGCAAAACCAAGCGCTATCTCCGGGACCTGGAAGCGGTGTCTGTCATTGTTTCATTTCACAACGAACATTTTTCTACCCTGTTGCGAACTTGTTACAGCGTGATTAATCGATCGCCCGAGTCTCTGTTGCGTGAAATTATCTTGGTTGATGACGCGAGCACAAAAGAAGAACTGAAAGAACAGCTGGACGATTATGTTGCAAAGAACCTGCCCAAGGTGAAGATCATAAGACTGGAGAAGCGATCTGGTTTGATAAGAGGCAGATTGGCTGGAGCTCGACTGGCCAAAGCCAAGATTTTGGTGTTTCTTGACTCGCACAGCGAGGCGAACGTCAATTGGCTGCCTCCTTTGCTTGAGCCGATCGTCATTGATTATAGGACTTGCGTTTGTCCTTTCATTGACGTTATCAAGTTCGAGACTTTTGAATATAGAGCTCAGGACGAGGGAGCGAGAGGTGCCTTCGACTGGGAATTATATTATAAGAGACTGCCCCTGTTGCCAGAAGATTTGCTTCATCCTTCCGAACCCTTTAAAAGCCCTGTCATGGCTGGGGGATTGTTTGCCATTAGCGCAAAGTTTTTCTGGGAACTCGGAGGGTAAACTGACATTCCACATTGAAACATTCAAAAAAACTGATAATATCAGTTCTTGTAGATTTGTATCATTAATCGATCTATTTTTATTTGCAGATATGACACAGGGTTGGACATCTGGGGTGGTGAACAATACGAGTTGTCGTTCAAAATTTGGCAATGCGGAGGTCAGATGGTAGATGCGCCATGTTCCAGAGTTGGGCACATCTACCGAAAATTCCCACCTTTTCCGAATCCAGGACGAGGGGACTTTTTGGGCAAAAATTATAAGCGAGTAGCAGAAGTTTGGATGGACGAATATGCGGAATATGTATACCTCCGACGGCCGTATTATCGCAACATTGATCCAGGTGATCTGACTGAACAAAAAGCCATCCGGGAGAAACTTAAATGCAAACCGTTCAAATGGTTTATTGAGAATGTGGCCTTTGATTTGATCAAAGTGTACCCTCCAATTGAACCAGAAGACTACGCTTCTGGCGAAATCAGAAATGTCGGCGTTCCTGAACTGTGTCTCGACGCGAAAAAGAAGAAGAAAGATCAGCAAGTTGTCGTGGATCGCTGCATCAAAGATGACAAGACAAGATCCGTCTCCGGGGAACAAGAGTTCCGGCTGACTTGGCACAAAGATTTGCGGCCGAAAGGCCGATCCGATTGTTTGGACGTGTCGCGCGGTGATGACAAAGCACCCGTCACTATTTATCCTTGTCATGGCAACCAAGGCAATCAGCTCTGGAGATATGACATGGAGAAACAGTGGCTGATGCATGGACTTGCCCCCAGGTGTTTGGATGTTGATCCGGCCTCTAAAAGTGTCTTCCTCGTCGGTTGCGATCCATACTCTGAGACACAAAAGTGGGCAATCGAAAAGCTCAATGTCAAGGCAATCAACAAATGGCAGAGCTTAGAGCCCAAAGTTAAATAGCAATCACCACCGTTTCCTTTGAATCAAATTGTTCCTCTACTCTTTTTTTCCTCTTACTTTATTAGTGCGAGTTAGAAAGTTTTTTTTTATATAGAAAACAATTTATCAGTGTTTCTTTTTAAACGAGTCGATTTTTATTCGAAGAAATTTATTCAAAGTATGTTCCAGTTGAAAGTACTTAAAGTTTTACAAGCCCTTTAAATGAGAAATTATATTTTGAAATTGTATAAAAGCGAGGGTGTATATAATATGGTAGGAAGAGGAAAATCAATTCCTCATGGATATAAATTCAATTGTTCGCAAATTGAAAGTACACATTTTTAAAGTAGAACAAATTGTTATAAGAAACATATCAAGTTTTATATTGTGAGGAAATTGTTGATTTTAGAAAAGCATTTTACAAAAGTTTTACAATTTTTTATATTTGAAAATTTTAATTTATCAATTAGGCAACGAGAAGGCAACTTTCGAAGTTTGATTGTTTATTATATAAGGTAACTTTTTTATAATTTGAAAGGCAACAACTTTTTATACTCTAGTTATGTAGATAATGAATTTTTATATACTCAATTCATGACATTTTGATTATGATCAATGCCAAGATTCTTAAATAGGGTACTAGTCATTGGTACAAGTGTCATCAAAACTTTGATATACTTCAACGAAACAAAGTTGTAAAATTCCATCGGTGCAAGAGTGGTTTTTCACTCAAGATATAAAAATGTATTCCATTGATTCTTGCCAATGCGCACATTTCATATCAACAATTATGTAGACTTGGAAGATGCATTTACACACTCTACCAGACAATACAGTTGAAACGTATATCATTCCATTGAGCATTGCAATAAGAAAACAGTAAACTTTTTTCTACCACAGAAGGCATTTCGAGAAATAATGTCGATTAATAGTGTTTTAACATCAATTGAAATGCCTTTTCGACGCGCCCCGACACATTGCATTTTTTTTATTGTAAGGAAATCATGTTTTATACTGTGACCAGGGGCATGTTATTGTTTTAATTTTTTGAATTATGCATATACGTGGTTTTCAAGAGCCGCCGCTCAAAATTGCATAATTCTTTAACAATTGTTTACCAATTGTCGTGATAAAATAGAAAAACGCGATAGATTATATTAAGGCGAACAATTTTTTTTCCGAACGCACAACTATTGTTCATTAACATTATTTACTTTTGTACTCCACGCATTTAGTATTTGTGTTTAGACTAGTTCGACAAATGATGCAATTTTAATATGTACACGAGGTGAATAGAACTTGTACGTCTGTTGTTGGATTTGAAGTCAATTGTCAAACTCGACATATCAGCAAAAATACAAGATTAGACAATTTTTTTTAACATAGAAAAGCGATGACAAAAATAAAACTGACTGATAGGCGCGATTGTTCTTGCAGCTAACTAGCTTTTCCACTGTATTTTCAATTTTGAGCAAATTGCTGATAAGAATTGTAACTATTTTTATAAATTAATGGTGTTTTCAATTAATAAAGCGAATTAACGAATGCTCGTCATAAACAATGACTTTCATTTGATCTCCTATATTTCCACTGCGCTTTTGTTATTTCAAACGTTTGGTACTGTTTCGTATCAATGCGGTATCGGTTAGGTATATTTTATAATTTTATAATTTTAACAACTTTTCAGATTGAAAAACAATTTACATCAAATACCGTTTATTTCTTTTTTCGGCTAAATAAAATATTCTTGAACTATTTTTTTCATTCAACTAAATACTTTCGAATTTTTTACACCGTTTTCAAGAACATTTGTTGAAATAATTTTTCATTTTTTTACTCGTATATGAGTTTTTAAAAATGCAGTTCGGTGGTGGAAGTAATAACGTCTATTATTTCACTGCCAATACTCAAATGTCAATGATAATGAAATTATATAATTTGATTGGATATTGTTATCAAGAAAACCAGAAATTACTTGTCATGTTGTAATCTCTCGAGCAACAGTTCTTAAAGATATCGTTTTCGTTTGTAAAGATATGAAAAAATTGATGAATGATATGTTTTTAAATTTACCTTTGACATTTGCACATTCGCCATCAGGATGAGCCATTCTCTGCATGGCCGTTGGAGCGATACCCACAGGCATAGAAATTTTGTTTCCTAAAATCACAGTGCTGATGTCTCTTTTTGATACGTTTCGCAATACCCTGTACTTGATTCTCAATCTACAATATCACCAAAGTACATGAAATAAATGTAAAACAATTGCGAGATAAAATAATGTTATGACTTAAGATGTACGTTTTAAAAGCTTCTTTATTCCAGGATAATGTGATCTGGTCCCCTGCTCCACTTTTGTAGTAGTCACGAACAACCTGTGGCAAGATCTTCAAAGCCCATCGTTCGTAATCGTCTATGCAGATGAAGGACATGGTTTCCTAAATAATGATGACACAAAATGTTGTAAAATTATGAAAATGCAAGGGGAAAAGAAATAAAGAGTTTGACAAAAAAATAATTTAAAGTTGAATGACTTAGACGAAACGAACCTAGTCGAATTGGATCTGAGTGGAGAGTTGAGATCATACTGATGATTCTGGATTCGGACGATAAGTGTGTAAGTAATGTCATTGCCAATAATACTGATAAGCCAAAGAAACGCAATGGTGACGTTTGTGCTCGTGAAAGTGATAAATGTTTGACTCGCGGGATGGCAAACAATGGAAATCTTTGTACACAGTTAGAGCCGTTGAAATCGGCTGACAAAGAGAGGCCTATATTTCTCCTATCTTGACTACTTTTCAATTAATCAAATTGGTAGTTCAACAAAGCACATGTTGAATTGAATAAAGCTACAGAGCCATCGGTTTAACATTTTTTATTACATTCGTTAGAAATAATACACAAACGCCAAAGTTTTCTGTCCAAAATAAATAAATATTAGTTATTCCGCGGCAGAAAACTCGTGCAGAGCCGTTGAGAGCTTAACGGCGCTAGTTATTCATTTTTTTTTTATCCTTTCAGTATCATTTTTTCATCAAGCAAAAAACAAAATGCTTACATAAATGCGCTCTATTAACAAATATTACAAAACGACGTCGTGTGTTATATCGCGTGTCGATTGTATCTGACTTTTGTTTTATTTATGTATGTACCGAAGTTTTGCACACTCTTCATCATTAGCTATGACAAAAATTTTCAATTTTCAATATAGCGTCGTTATTTTTACATATCGGGCCGTTACAATCGATCAATCTTAATCGCACTTTGCCAAATACATCGCAGCATTCAACTAATTACATATCATCTTAAAGTGCGACCATTTTACACCGTGAACCATCTTTCTTCGTATATCTCTTGTCGGATTCCTATTCGTTTTCTCTCCGTCCCCAATCAAAATCAGCGATATATAATCTTTCAATAATCATATATATTTATTTATATACGAACTACAATAAAACAAATTTCTGTTCTGCGAAACGAATAGAAATTATTTTCGATAAAAATTGTTTTCATTGCTCCCATCCCAAATTTAACAAATTTGTCATCGCTTGTGGGCTGCCGCTAATTAAAAATTATGTATCTGCTGTCATTTTTCTGTCCACAATTGCTTGACAACTCGAAGTCCGATCGAACTCAATTTACCCTGCTTTATTGTAACTCAAACGCTGAAAAAATAACCATCAAATCTCGTTCATTCCTTTAACAAATATAAAGCATGATTGAGTACACGTAAAAAGGACGAAATACTTCTCTTGTCTCTTATTTTTGTATTCTTCTTGTTTTAATAAAAACGATCAGCCCTCGATTTTCGTAGAAAGTTTTTATTAACTACAGCGTTGATTGGTACAGAACAAGCATGCCTCATATTTGTTCGCAAATCGAATTTCGATCGCTGAGTCGCATCTCAATTTCGTAATTTGTTGACAAATCTTTTGTTGTTCGCTTGTGTAAAAGAGTAATAATATTTAAAAAAAATCATCGGCAGGATCGAATCAAAGCAGGCGAGTTCGAGTTTATATCAAAAGGAAGAAATAAATACAAAATTAGCATCGGTTCGATTCGATCCTGCGTTCATCCGCATCGTCGATGTTTCTTGTTTTATTTGTATAATCAATTTTGTATGCAAAGAGATATTAAATCTTTAGCCACTCGAACGATTCGCATAAACAGAGGGTGCGCGCGTGCTAATATGCTCTATCTATATCTTACGAATCTTTCTTTTATTTCGTTTAAAAAAGTTTACCGTGTTTCGATTGATTAAGAGGTCTCATTCATTCTTTCCAAGACTTCGTATTTATGTACATGAATTTATGTCTGACTAAAAACAGTGGCGCGCAATTCGGTAGCGCTGAGTGCTCGAATTCGTGATGGAACAACTTTCATTAAACAAAACAAAAAAAGTAGGAAAACAAGAAAAGAGTTAGGATAATAAAATCGGTGTGACAAAGGTAGTGTTGAATTGTTTAGCAACGAGGTAGTACAGTAGTCGGATATTAGTACAAGTAGTCGGATAAACGAGCGATCACAACACAATGGCATTCGCGCGGGCTTAATAGTCAAAGGCAAATGAGATGTCTGGCGCGCATCGCTTAAAGTACTCGCACAACGATTACGCAAAGTCAGATACTGACTACAACAATCAAGCTCTTCAATTATTTATTTCTCAACTAATTTAGTCACTTTAGTCTTTCCATTTTTAAATTCATTTTTATGCATGGCATGCCATAAAGCAAGTGATCCAAGTGACATTAACACACAGACAAAATAATAAGTCGTAGAAGGAGGTTCAGCAATAAATAAAGTCTCGAATTCAATTCAGTGGGAATTTACTTGAGAAAGAGGCGTTTTTATTTGTTTTTTTTTAGCTTTTTAATTTAAGAAAGGGCATGTTTATTATCGTCATTCAAAAGCTCGGATCAATTTTGCAGCATCCTAACATCTATCTGGAAAATCGTTTAAAATGTATAGGTACACACTTTGTTAGATCTGCTTTAACATTGTAAGCTCATGATAAACGCATATCAAAAAGCTTACGCCTCTTTTTGTTTCCCGTCAATTATTCATTTCATCTCGTGCCTATCGAACAAAAGACTTTGGCAATTACGACTCGTCATCAATTTCACTCTCTACAACTAATTACACATCGAACGTTGCGTTTATTGTTTTCCTTACTTTTTTGTACACAAAATATACACAACATTTATCTTTTTTTTCTTTTTTTTCTACGTTATTTGTTTCCTTCTGATGTCTTTCCCCTACTCGGATTTGCTTTTCAACCTTGACTAGAGCTTGTTACTTTTTTTTGTCTTTAATATACGTTAAACTTAACTGAAAAGAAAAAAAATTCTTAGACGTCAACGTTGATCTTGCATGAAATGCAAATAAGCAAAGCATCCATTTGCCTTTGATTTGTGATTAGCGAACAACGAAGTTTTAAAATTACTATGCTCCAGTCACGTCGCAGCCCTCGTTTTTTTATTTTCCCCCTTTTTTATAACTTTTTTTTGTTGCTTTTCATTTTTTCTTGTTACGGTGATAAAAATAAGAACGCCAATTTGATATATTAAAAAATAAAGTAATTAAAAAATATGACACTAGCATCTTAAAGAAACAATGTACTACTCAATCCGTGTGGTTATCATACAAAACACGAGAGTAATCACAGTGTTAATTTAATAAACAATTACAGACTATGTATAGTCTTTTGGGAGAAACATGAAGAAAAAAAAATGAATAAGGAAGAAATAAGACTTAAGAGTAATGATCTGTATACAAAAAGCTGAAGATTTACACGTGTTCCGTTTCTCCGTGGGTAATAGAAATATTAATCCGTATCACATATAAAAGCACTTATATATGTACACAAGTTCGGATCGGTTGGCTTGTCTCTAGATCTTAGCAGTCGACAATTATGAATAATTGGACAATAATTAAGAAAAATAAAAAAGACAGTTGATAACATGGCGCAATCAGTGTTTGCCTATTAAACAATCAATATGATATATCTCGTTCTTGGAACGATTGCTTTCAAACGCCTACGATGGTGAAAATAATCGTCATTGAACTTTAACGAACAATATTAAATAAAAACTTGGATACAACACAGTTGCATTGTATATTATAATTTGATTTGCATCATATAAAAGATGAGCTCAATCTTTGCCTGCAAGAAGTTTGCGCATGTTTATGAATGACTAAAACACGAGTTTAAAATACAATGTTTAAAAGTGAGCAGCGATGTTGTGGTTGTTGACGGTTTTTTAAAAAACTTGAGGAGAAAATATTCCAAGCACCGAAGCGTGACAAAGGCAAGTTCGATGACAGCTTAGCGAAGATGTACTACTTAAGTACAGGATTGACAAGTCTATATCGGTGCTCCAATTTCGCGAACCGTACTATTATTATTATGTGATTGTTGACGAAATCGGTCTTTCAAATTCTTTCTTTTGACTTAATCAACGTTTATTGAATTGTAAGTAAGATCAATAATATTGATTGTTTTGAATTACTGTAAAAATCGGTAGTCGAGTCGCCCGTTCCCAGCAACTTCGACACTATTTCACTATACATTTATACAACCTTTGTGACTTGCATCGCAATAATTTGGATCCGGCCGGTAGCAAGTCTTCCGTCACTTTGTCAGACTTACTACCAGTTGATTGTAGCGAGTAAAACTGATCGAGCTACACCTCCAGCTAAGAGCTCAGATTATTATTCATATCAGTACTTGGTTGCCCGAACGCCGATAATTATTCGTCCTGCTGCTGATTAGGTTCTTGTTTAATCACACTGCTTTGTGACGAAGAAGGCGACGTCGATGGTCCTGGTTGTTGTTGTTGCTGCTGTTGTTGTTGTTGTTGTTGTTGTTGTTGTTGTTGCTGCTGCTGCTGCTGCCCTTGTTCGCCCTGTTGTATCACCTTAACCATTTCTTCTAACAGAACGTCCATTCGTGGATGATTTTCCGTTAGCTTGGCCTGCTGGGGTATAGATCTAAACGACATTTCTCTGATCAAAGTTTAATTAATCATTCAGCTTCTTATTATTATATTAAATTAAATAACTTTAAATAATTCATCATAATTATTTACCGTTCAACTGTATCAGAGTGCAGAAATGCTCTGCATTTATAGTAATTTTTCACCATATCTTCACAGTTGTCATCGAACTCATGCTCTTCGTTAGGTACAAGTTCGTAAGCTTTCTCCAACGTTTTTTTCGCACTATTACTGCGTTCCAGGAAGTATCCACTGTTGGTTTCGTTGGAAGGTGGCGGAGACCAGTTGTTGTATGCGTGTGTGTATGGCGCTGTCGTCATGTACGATGATCTCTTGTCAAGTTTTTCTTACAGCCAATCAATCGCCAGCAACCACTTTTTCTTAAGCTCCGCGTTCGTGAGTAGAAGATGATGTGCAACCTTGCACTTACCAAACAGCTGCACCATGCACTTGATGCACTGATACGCTCGCTTTTGGTAATTGCTCTTGTTCCTTAGAATCGTATCGAAAAGACCTTCCTTCTCTTGGGGAACACCTGTTTCATCAAACAGAATAAAATCATCATTGTTTTATCAATAAAAATTTCAATAACATTATTAATATAACAATATGATTAACATCTTTTAAAAGTAAAATATTTCTAGTAACCTTTTAGTGCTGTGATTATACGATGGAACTGCCAAGAGTCCTCTACGTATAGCGTAGCAAGAAGAAATTAAGTGTGGTGTCTAAACTTATTCATATAAGCATACCCAATGTGCAGAGCTATTCGATCGAAACAGTTCATCACAAATGTGGATTTTCCCAACAACAATACTACAAAATTATTACAGTCTCCTCCGTGATATTTAAGTTTTCCAGAAGTTTCTTCACGCAACTATCGAAATCAACCATCATTCAAATTTTAATAACGCTAATTATAATATTATCAATACAATGTCTTATATTGCATCAAGACAAAATGTTTACCTGTGAGTAACAAACAGTAATTCAGCAGCTTGCGGTTGTATAAGCATGATGTACTCGTTGTGACACAATAAGTCTCCGTAAGGATTTGTCAAAGAAGTTGTGTTTTCTCAATTGACACTTTGACGACACGTCACAGCAACGTATCAGCTTACTCACCACTTGATGCAACTTTGTGAGTTCGAGATACTGGTACTTAATCGAGGTGCCATCGTCAACAGATAGTTGCATGAAAATCGCAGACACTTTGTGCTGTGAACAATTAATCGTGTGTTTTTATTATCCATACAAAATGATCAACTCATAAGTATAAGTGTAGATAAGCTTTTTTTATTTTACCTTTAATAAATGAGATCTTTCTGGGAAACCCATAGACGCATGCATAATGAACAATATGAAATAGTATTGCAAATGTCTACTGTGGTCCAAAATATCGTGTTGTATTGACAAAAGTGCTTGCACCAAATTATTCGTTAAGGTAGTAACCGATGTGTCCAAGTACGTGCAAAATGGACCCACACTAGGTCCATGGGGGCTGTCATTTTGTAGAGAATAATCCATTAGCGTTACAAGTGTTTTTATGAATGCACTTCGAACTTCCGCACTGGGGCAACTTAAAATGTATTCCACAAGTCTGTAAATAAAAATCATATTAATATTCAAACAATCTGCAAGTACAAACGATAGTTGTTTAACTATCTGATTAATAGTGAATTGTAATAATAATAACAACTGACCTGTGTTGATGATTAAAGATGACGTTATTAGCGAACCACTCACGGACTTGTTTGCTTGCGCGCAAACAGTGGGTGAGAATATCATGCCAGTCCATTGCAACTCCACGCAACGTTTTTTTTGTACGAAAACCTGTGTAGAAGAGGAAACGAGAGAGCAACTGGACGGATAACATCGCCAATTCCTCCGTGTCTGGATTCTGTAACTACAAATTAATATTTCATTTCAATCAGTTTGCAATAAAACAAATTATAGACGTTTTCTGTATCATCAAGGTATAGTATCTTACTCGTTTTTCGAAACTGTTGTTGAAGTTTCCCGAAATGAGCTACAAAATGAATTAATTTCACTCAAGTTACTTTGCAAAGTGTTTGATTTTGTTTGTAAAAAAGAAAATTTACCCAAGCCTGCATGTTGTTGGTGATGTTACTGACCACGAGCTTTTTGATGAACTGAAAATATTCTGCGTTGAACTGATTCCGGTTGTGCATGAATTTGATGTTTTGTTTTCTCACGCTCTGTTCAATCGCCGGTGGCATTTTTGTTACACCCAATTTAGTATCTAAAAAATGAAACAACATTCCATAATAGTTACATATTGTCGAAAATTACTTCATGTGAGCGTATAATTAGTAATACTAACACAATGACAGTTCATTGACGCTGTTTGCAAGTGAATTGTGTTCAACATCAAGTCGAGTGTAAAACAGCATGTACGCATTCCACCACCGTTTTTGTCTGCGATAGCTCATGCGTTTCAACATGTGGTCAAAAACTTCTCCCATGTAGTCACCGCCGAAGCATTGTGATTTCATTTCCTCATCTTCTTCCATTTTGCATTCTGTTACATCCCCATCATCAAACTTGTACCACTTTGCTGAACCATCACTTTGTCTGCAACATCCAATTTCATTTTTATTACAAATTTTATGACTCGAAGTAAGGGTAATAGAAAACAAATGTACCTGTGTAAAATGTAAGAATAATAATGGCCACCACTAGCTTGACAACTGTAGACCACGATGCTACTGAGTTGATATTTTGTACACGTGTCGCCATTTGCTTCCATGTAATCACAGTATATTATTTCTCCCTCCAATTTTGCGAGTCCCGATACGGTATAAGGTTCCATGTCAAGATCTCTTGGAAACTCAAAGTAATCATTAAACTTGATCGCGCAAACTCTTTCAAAGTCATACTCGAATCGTTTCAGCTGAATTGCTAGAATAGGCGGCAGCTTTTTTACGCATAGTCTTTTCACCGTGACAACCTAAAAAAACAACAAGTAAATAATAAAGAAGAACCAATGAATTTTGTCTATTTTCGTATGCTGCATTACAGATGCAACCTACTTTTTCATTGCATTTGTCACAATGATAAGCATCAGCGCCCTCAAAAAGTTCTCTTTTGACGTATTGCTCTAACGATTCCAATAAAAGACTATGGTTTCGGATGTCGACACTTATGACACTAAAAGGCTCTTCTTTGGAATACCTATTGAAAAGAAATTAGAATGAGTTAAAGTTGTTGAGATAAAAAATGAATTGAAAGAGGGTGGGTGTGGGACTGACCTATGTGGGCAACCCTTGCAAATCTTTTGATCGCTGTATGAACCACCGAGGATTTTGCCCATTATTTGTTCGTGGCCCAGAGCTTTTAGAGCCTCGTCTAAACTCTCGACCAAACTCATGAAAAACTCCACTGCGTCTTGTTGTTCTCGCAAATTAACAGGTTCGCCTTGAAGTCTAAAAGAGAAATTGTTTAATACCAATTGAAATTGAAATACATGTTATTTTGATGACTATAGACATTTGAACGAATCATACTTGAAATGTTTCCACAATCCACGAGGGATGTAATACTGCAACTTGCTATAAGCCAGATGACCAAATATTGCCTGCACCTGTTTGAGGATACCAATGTTATATTCCTTCCTGGATTCGTCTGCGGTGCACTTTTCTTCATTAGTGTCGTTATCGTTGGCCTCAATTGTCTGATCGGTGTCAGTTCTCTCTTCGCCGGAAAAGTCCTCGTTGAGGTCTGTTGCAGCGCCGTCTGCTGCCAGCAAACCGACCCGGATGCTCTCAACCATGTACAACTGTTGTAACACAGAGTTCATGTAGCACGTGGCGCCAGCGTTTTTGAGACCAACAAAGCCCTTGAGTGGTCGAGGCCCGACCGGAGGCAGGTAATCCCATTCGACAAGTGGTTCATCATGTTTTGAATAGAACATGTCAGTAAGCATTGTGACTAGAAGCTTCATGTTGGGCACACAATCGTAACATAGAGCGGTGAGCAAACACAACGCGGCATTGGTAGTTTGCGGCGTGGTGCAAACTGGGCACGGTTGCGATGCTACACTGAGCTCGCTGGCGTTGCGCAGCTGAAGCATCAGCCGTGATGCCGAGAACACAAAGTCATCAACGAGCTCCCTAATTAGGTTTACACCTCGCGATTCATCCGATCCGAGTTCGCATTTCTTCTGACTCGGCATTAGCGATACCAGTTCTCTGGTGAGGTCCAAGTGACCCTCGAGTACTGCCTCGTCTACTTGTGTATCGCCGGTCTCACGTACTTTATCGCGCACCTTTTTCAGCCACGCAATCTCTATGTTGAGAAGATTTTCCGCATTTGAGACCGGACATCCACCGTCGTGAGCACTGTTTATTAGTTTGCACAACAACTGCAAATAATTATTTCAAACAAATATTAAAAATATACTTTAAATAGATAAAGATTAAATTATCGTAATTAATTAATACTTACGTGAAAATACTCGTTGCTTTGTTTTGCATTCTCCATTACCGTCGTATTGATTACATCGAAGAGTAAGTTGATAGAAAACTGCAAAGTCTGCTGATTGTTGCTACTCCAGGTGAACAACATTAAAAAGTTGTCAACCGCTGCTGCTCTCACCGATCTTGACATATTCAATAGTACAAGATCAATGAGAAATGTCTGCCACGATTGATCACGCATCAATGTTTCTAATGCCGATGGATTCAAAATGAGAGCGATCGTCAATACCTCGAGTGCTTCTTTACACACTGTAAATTGATACAACAATTCCATCAATTAAGTTGTTATAACCAAATTCTAAATATTAATTCATACATTCATCTGACAGAATCAAATCCTTGGTTCTTACCCAGTACGTCGTTATTATCAGGACATTTTTGTTCCTTTTGATTAACTTCGTGTATCGAATGGAGCACTTCAGCTGATGCGTTTACGTTGTTGAGATTGCCTGTAGACGCAGCCCAAGCTAACTTGATAATTGCGCGGATAGTGTTGATGTCTGGCAGTTCCCAAGATAAAGCCTGCATGAATAACGCACGGCATCTGTCGGATTCAGCGCCGCTCGACAGAATATGATTGGCCAGTTGTTTCGCGAGCTTCGTAGCCATGAACTTGGTATAATGGTTTGGCACGCTGAACATTGTCTGTTTGAGTGCTTTGATAAGCACGCGATTGTTTTGTGCGTGCCCATCGTGGTTCTCTTGTTGTGTGTGGTATTCTTCCATCATGCAGATCATAACATTTCCAATCACTGTGAGCAGCAGCTTGCACAGTTTGAGAACGATTAAATATGCCGACCGCTTTGTCGTTTCGTCTGCATTTGGCAGGAATTTGTTTTTCGTCAACATCTCAAGAATTACATCCGCTTCGCCACTTTTTATAAAATTATACTGAAACTCGAATTCAACCGATTCCTCAACTACGACCTCTATCGTGGGCAACAGAAGAGTATGCAATACCTAGAAAAATCAACATGATATATATTGGAACTTTGACGCTAAACATCAATGCGAATATTTGTTTATGTATTTACCTCTAAATTATACAAAACTTGACTGGGACTAGCCAGAAAAAATAATGACTCCACAGAAATGTTCTGATCGCCAATTGTATTTTGGCTTGACTCGTCTTCCTTGTATCGACTGAACAGCCACTGCAAAGACTGAACCGTAGTAACATCAGGTGGTATGAGTTGTAACAAATGACGAGCACCGTCACGTAATTGAGCATGTTGCAATGCACAGCCCAAGTCGGCTAGTTGAAAGAAAAAGTTTGTATAAATCGGCACTTGCGACATCACCTGAAACAAAACATAGAATTGAAATTGTAATGAACTTGATAATATTATTATTATCTTGTCTGCATGGTATATCTTGATTTAAATTACCACTCCAGGTAAACTGTTTTCTGCTTCCAAATTTAAAGCGTCGTATGGATGATGCGGAGAACTTGTCGAACTGTCGGAACTGCTATCTGGTGAGCTCGGCAAGTTGGTCACTACTTGGCAAAACTTTGCCGTTATTAGCTGTTAAAAAAGAAAAAGGTAGAAAGAAATTATTAAATTAAAATCTTACTAAAATATTCTACACGTTTGAATAGATTACAAAATGTGTGATTTAGAGATTATACACACCGGCTTTTCTCTTAAAGAAATTTGTGACAGAAGTTTACGATCATCCGTATGATCTATCGTTTCGCCATTGATAAACAGTTCGAGTTTGAAGTTCGAGCTACTGCAGTTGAGTCTACGAAAAATGAGTCTCCTCAGGGAAGCTAAGGTGTCGTTACTGTGGGTATGAATTGTTACATCAGTGTCAGTGGCGTATCGATTTGGACAGACAATGCGAATTGTGAATATCAAGTGTTTGCCACGAGCCGCTCTGAAAATTGAAAGTAAATTTTTGTATTGTAATAAAATTATAATGATATAATAGTTATGATAATCTTAAACGAAAAAAGGACAAAGATTGTGAGTACCTGTGTAGTGGCAATATTTTTCTTTCAACAGGAAAAGCACTGTCACATTCGCTGATGTATTCCTGTAATACTTTCATCACTCGGCACGCCTTCGTTGCTTCAATCTTAACATTATTCGCTATCTGATCGTCTTGCGCTTCTTTGCCTTCATTGTATACTTGCTTAAGAACAGTCAATGTATCGAAATGCGCTTTTAATCTGTCCATACACTCCGCAATGTACGTCTTGTGAAAATCTAAAACAGATTGCTGTAACCGTGGTCCTAGATTCGTACTAACTTCCTTCATTATTTCTATGCCACGATTTGCAATCTCTTCGGGGCTATTGGTGACAACCTAAAAATATACACCGATGGTATAGATTTTGACGAAACTTAATCGATCAAATGAAAGATTAAAATCAACTCACTCTCCATAAATAGTCCATTCCAATTAAATCCTGGTCGTCCATCTGATACGTTCTTCGTTTAGTCTTTAACTTGCCTACTTTAGAATTAACTTCTTTAAAAAATCTCTCGTAACATTTGATACCACTTTCTGTCAACAAGGTGGGATCGAGTAACAATATATTGTTTTCGAAAAAATCTTTGTTGATCGCTGGGTCCAGATCCGGCTCCTCGCCCATGAGTTTGGAAAACCACTTGAAACAGGCTTCACGATCAGAAACGAACACCGCGTGTTCCGCGAGACATTGCCAAATTTGCTTTGCTTGTTCCGCGCAAAGCCAAAGTTGTCCATCCTGTAAACCATTGAACTGTACTTATTTCATAAATGTTGTAGTGCGATTTTTTGTTGAAACTTGAGTTTACCTTGAGCAAGAATCTGAGGAAATTTAGGCGTTCTTGCACCTGAGCGATGTGATTGTAACGACCATCGTACATGTAAGTTGTTGCATCCAAATCAGGATGCTTTTCCACCAGGGTCCTCACTTTGTCCATATAACTAGTTAAACTATTCGTCACGAGTATTACAACTGTGTGATCATTTTGTAATCTTTCTATTACTTCTTGTCTGTTTAAATGAAAACAATGAAAAGTATTTATACATGATATTTTTTGTTGAATTTTAGAATAAACATTTGAAGTGAATTGTCATTAATACCTGTAACACGTGTGATGACCTCTTTGACTATGGCCCATATTTGGATTGGATTCATACAGGCAACATATTTCACGGATTTGTTTCAAAGCTGGAAGTGCCCACTTGTCGTCATTCTTCAGCTCTTCAACACACTTGTCAAGCCAAACGGTTTTTTGTGCGTCTCTCTCTTGAGAGCACGAATAATCGAGTATTTTAATATGAGCATTCAATGCCTGATCCATTATTTCAGTAGGAACTTCATCAGAATGAGCCAAATTCCAGAACAACATCAAAACCTATATCAATCAAATTTGATCATTCCATTAGCACGCTGTCGAGTTGAAAAGCTGTTTTAAAACAAAATTTGAAAAATTACTTTATGCGCCATCACGCCATCTTTATCATCTTCAGCGAGTCTGCGTATGAGTTCCAACAGTTTTTCTTGTTGTTTCTTATTGGCAGTCTTCCAGCTTGCCTGAAAACACAAACGTAAAGTTAACTAAAATAACCGAAATGTGCTCAAATCGTATCGAGCTTGTGAGAGACACTCACCTGAAAGCATTCGAAAAGATGATCCAGCTGTTCCGGGCTGAAATCCCAAGCGAGTTTAGCGAGCAGGTCATGCACATTTTTCACAATGGCTTCGTGTTTGCCGGCTTGCGCTGCCCAAACTGCGTCCAAATCCTCGAGCGTGAGCGCCCGTTCTTTTATTATAAACCGTAAAATTCTTTCGAGCTTCTCAACGTACTGTGGCTGATGTAACGAGTCTCGTAATACAATTTCTAACACCCCATTACCCTTAATCCATTTCTACAGGAAACAATAATAATTAATTAATGACAATTGTTGAAACAATTTTACATCATTTCAAGAAAATATTTTGTCAATTGATGCTAACCGCCATACGCTGAGCAGTGAGCCACTCTTCCTCGTCCAAACCTGGATTGCGATGTGGATAATAAGTGACAGTTGCAATCACTTTGTTTACTTCATTCAAAGCGTTCATCTTGCCGTTGAACGAGGAAATTTGCAGAAGCCGCAAAATCATTTTCAGTCTTAACATTTCCAAGTTCTTGATCATCTCTTCCGAATTGGGTAGGCGCGATACCAGACACTTGAGCGCCCGAATGATAGACGATATCGCATCATTTTTTGATTCGTTCTTTGCTTCCTTTTTCAGTTCTTCGTCCGTTAAATTATCTAAAATACCAGGCACTATTTCCTGTGAACGCAAATAAGCAAATTCAAGTCACCAACATATTATTTTTTTGTCTCTCACACAGATTATTCATTTGATGCGCTTCAACTCACCACAATAGGCATCAGGTATACCGCTATTGTGTTAACAGTGAGCAACTCGTAACACAGTCCAAACGGTTTAATCAGCGCGTAAATAACCGGCACTGTTAATTTTGTCAAACTGCGCCCAATTTGAAATCTTGCAAGCAGCTTATGAAAACCCTTTAGATTGCCAAATCTGTAACAAACATTATAATATAAATTTTCTTCCACACGAGATTATTTCAATTTATACCCTCTTAGTTGTAATTACTTGTTAATAAGATCTACAAGCCATCCACGAGGATTCCTATCAGGTGGTCGAGCATAAATTTCAATGCCGCAATCTTTTTCCGGGTTTACAGTTTCCGAGGGTCTGGTCGCATTAAATGTGTGAAATCTAAAATGAATAAAGCAAAATATAGTTAGCAATGATAGTTGACAATAGAATTGTTTGTTACTGTTAGTCATTATACGTACTTATTGTTTGGATTGAAAACCATGGCGAGTAAATCAAGTAGCAGGAACCAATCATCATCGAGTTTAAGAACGCAAA
This sequence comes from Trissolcus basalis, assembly GCA_025266255.1. NCBI lineage: Eukaryota > Metazoa > Arthropoda > Insecta > Hymenoptera > Scelionidae > Trissolcus > Trissolcus basalis. The sequence goes on along the minus strand of JAAMPD010001571.1, from coordinate 3,275 downwards.
GTTCAACGAGCCGCTCGCAGTTTGTGTTTATGCAGTGATGTATGTTTGTTCTCCAACTGTTGACCGCCTCGTCGGTTAAAATTTTGGTAAAAGAGATGGTCAAACCCTCGCGATAAAAACGCTGACAAGCCTCGCTTTTATTATCAATTCCTGTTAACAAATAAAGAACAATCATTATTACTTATCCTTATCATTGGTCAGCAAAAGTTACAGAATCAAATGCAATTGAACCTTTGTAGCACATTTCAATACTGGCTTTGAGTAGGCACTCTAATTCTTGGCCGGGTAAAACCGGTACAATCCATCTCGCGTTTGATATCTTCTCGTCCAACCTGGCGAGCTTGAAATGCGGAAATTTTGGATCTTTGTTGCGCTGAACTTTGTCCTCGCCGGACGATGTTGCATCTTCGGCGCACTCTGTCTGCACCACGTTTTCGGACAACTGCAGACTCGACATCGTGTCGGCCAGCTGTTGCGACCCGGCTGGACTATGCATCTGTTACAAGTTAACAACAAATTATTCAAGTTCAATGACAATCTTTTTAAATTTAAAATTTGACATTTCATCGTTTCGAAACCCATAGTCGCATTGCTTATTTATTTATAGCACCCAAAACTTATACAACTCAGGGCTGACAATCTCGTCAGAATGATACTCTCTTTTTCGATCTTTCTCTCTCTCATGCGATATTAAATACGCTCACGCTTGATTTACTGAATCATAAGTTATTTTTATTCACCAAATGTAAACACAACGTGACACTCAGAAAAAAACTCGATGTAAGTAGAGTTTGTAACTTTTTTTTAGCAATGGAGAAAAACCACTTGTTTGCCACAGTGCTTTTTATTGTCATAAACTTGAAAGCAATTGTTTATATGTATCTAAATAGTACTTGGATAGATAGAAGGAGTATTCTGAAATAAAAGACGGTGGTGCATCAATAAAAAATAAGCAATGATAATAATTGTGTTAGAATGGTAAGACCTGAGTGTTTTGTTGGCTTTCGGGGAGGTCGATGCCGACTCCCTGGCCGGTGGTGGAAATTGTCATTGTCTTGTCGGCTGCGCTGCTGTTGGTTCAGAATTCGAGGTGAATACGAAGGGGGTGCAAGCGCCACCGAGCATCCAGATCATTCACAGGCATTAAATACACAATTGTTAAAGGCCTCGTTTCGACTAACCCTAACACCTATGATATCTGAAAAATATTTAAAAAATACATCGTATAACACTAAGTGCGATAAACAAAAACTACGCACACGCACAGGCGAGGACTGGGTAATACGAGAAGAGCGACAACGCAAGGATTTGTGTGCCCGGCAGTGTGTTTTAACACAATCTTTGCGACGCGCTGCGTCTCGTAATTGGATTAGGAGTTCGGCAGGCAAGTGTCGCAACGACAATTGCAAAGTCGCGAGCTTGGCATTGGCGATGACGCACGGCTCGGGTGGCAGACTGACAAAGGCGATGACGACGACGACGACGACGTGCACGTTGGCAAGCACCAGGCCGGGCCGTCGCGCGATCCTCGGACAAAATGGCGACGACAATTTGCACCGAGCCGTGCGCTTTTTTCGCACACAAGCCGCCGCGCCTTCATTCACCGTGCGTCGTCTGATGAGAATGGACACCCGCGAATGCTATATCGGTTCAACCATTCGGTTAAAACTTTGCACACACCTTTACATAGTAACTTGCGAGTACAAAATTTTCTTGCAGCTTTTGACGTGACGTTACGGAACTTCACTGCGAGTCAAAGCAGTTGTAAACATGCCACAGAGAGCGCCACTGTCTCACACACATATACACAAACATACAAACACCACACACTATAAAACCAGCGCAACGTTGCCACATTCACTAAGTACACTATTATATGCCTTGAAGGATTCTTCCGTGAACTGTGATGTTAAACTCAAGTCGAGTTTACAATTATCGTTATTGATTTTTACTGCTTTTATTTATCCTTAAGGTTGCAACTGAGTTTATAAACAAGACGAATAAACAAGAAATATAAATAGCGATAAGGAATGTGTGAAGTTATTATATATATATAGATTTTACACAACATGATTGAAAATAAACCTTAAGATTTTATCTTTGTTGTGTTTCTCATGCTGTTTTCTATTTCGTTATTGTTAGTTATTGTTGTTATTCCCAGTTGTTCCAATCTTTCCATGTCAAAAAAAAAAAGTTAATTTCTACCTTTTGAGGTTACCTTTCTTGTTTACAGTAAATATTGATAAATTATTGTAATGTCATAACATTCATAGGAAAACGTTATACTGTGAAATAATATAAAAATATTCAAACATATCAGAAATAAAATTTAAAATGAAAGTTGTGTGTTGACACGTGAAACTCGATGTGATTCTCAATGAAATGCGACATTATCTATTTGTTTTTGCACTCGACAGTTAAAATACGAATTTTTACAATTTTTATCAAAAAACAAACAAAAACACAAAATAGATGGGTTTTCAAAAAATGAAAATTAAATCATAGCGGTTCGTTGACATTTATACGAGGCAAAAATAACATTTCTTTTAACTTCTGCAAAATAGCATTGGAAATTATGTAAACACTCATTTTCCTGATTTTGTTTATATGTTTGAATATAACTAGGTGTTTTTGATATATATTTGAAAATAAGTCTCAAATAAAATGATCATCTGGCAAATATTTTTTGAAAAATGGGTGTGCATGTTTTTGTTAGGTTTATTCAGACTATAGATACCATATGCGCTCCGCGTGTCACTATAATTTAGAATTATAATTTAAATAACTTATTTACTACTATTATACACAATAAAATTGAATAAAAAATCACGATTTATTGTTTCAACCACGCTAACAAATTTTCACAATTTTAAGTAATTTTTAATTCCATCCATTGATGGATTTTTACCTTATAAATATCAATTTAAATTAACTCGCGGATTTAGTTGGCTGGTTTAGATTCAATCAGATACATAAGCCAATTCACGATGCCATGCGCTTTTTTACTTAAAAAAAAAAAAAAATAAATAAATAAATAAAAAATAAATAAATAAAAATTATAAAGGAGAATAGTATAGGATTGTTTTTAATTTTTGATTGTAGACAGAAAAACATTATTATTCATAATAATGTGGAAGAAAAGATTATGACTTCTATTCTAAATCATAAAAGAATTTTTTATCCTAACAAATTTAAACAGTCTTACAAAATTAAAAAAAAAAGATTCAAATTGTCCCGCGGATGGAATCGACCAATAAGGATTGATGGACGAAAGT
>JAAMPD010001570.1:0-22761 GCA_025266255.1 Trissolcus basalis | reverse complement strand
AAGAGACAGGAACCGATAGTTTGGAAACATTTTGTGGCGAGCGATCAACTGGCGAATGCGCGTATTAATATTCGTTGCACTTTGAATTGTAAATCCGACGCGGTGGAACGACGAATTTTCAGGCTGTTTGTGTACGTGTAACCGAGCCATCTGCATATCAAGTGCGTTCGTAAACTTGTTACACTTCGCATGACAATTTTTGGGTTTGTTTCGAAACGCGATGGCAAAATAAAAGCCCGAGCGAACGTGCGTCGTGTAAAAAATGAAACGCACCCAACCGATACGGGAAACCGCTAATTCATTAGCTTCCAAACTGTCTCGTTCGTTAGTTTATTTCATCAACCAAAGATGAAAACAAAGCCGTTACAAAAAGTGCTACACAGTTAAATAAACAATGCGATCAAAAATACAAAAGCAAATACAAAAAAAAGTAAATTTGAATTAGCAAAATTAAATTGAAAAGTGATACGAAATTGATGGCAGATTGAAAACAAAACGAACTAGAAGTTGTTTTTGGATAATAGTGTTATTAAGATGAGGCTTTTCTTTTAATTTGCACGAGTGAACAAACTTTGTGAATGGCGTTGTTAAAAACTTTTCACTGCGAATTGCGACGAAGTATATAACATTGTGTCAATGGAATCCTCTTACTTGCAAAAACCGTAAATGCATCATTTTTAATGGGCATTCATGTCAAAAGCACACCGAGGCAAACTTTTATTTTATACAATGTAGTCGTGACTGTAACACTCGAGGAGTATGTGTTTAACGAATGAAAAGATATACGGGATAGTGTAAACAATTTTGTACTCGAATTTGTAACGAAAATACGCTTCGGTTTTCAGTTCACTGTGAAAATGTAATTTTGTGAAATTGAAATCAATTTTTGTTATCAAAAATGATTGCGTATAATGAAAAATAATGAGATGAAATTGAAAAATGTGAATGGTATTGCGGTGATGGAAAAAGTTTATACAAAATGTTGAATAATTTGATCGGAAATTATTCAAAGATTTTGTCATAAGTCGCTGGGATGAATTAATTATACGACATGGCGGTTGTGTCCGAGCTCGTTCACGCGTTACGAGGGTTCCCCTTTGTTGAGAATCCTCTGTCAGCGCGCACATGACAGGCCGAATAATTTAGTGCAGTTATCAACTCTTTTACTCGCGATCACATTCATGACACTTGTATTCTCGCTGACTATAATCAAAATCACTTGACGAAAATTCCCATCTTTGTTAATCAAATTGATGAAAAGTTGTCAGAAAAAATGTACCTACGAAATTGAAATTTCTCGAAAAATAAACCGACGTGCAAAGGCATTTCATTTGTCCGTTCGGTTATGTTCTGGATGAAATTTGATTGATATGAAATTGAAAAGTTCTGTATTTTTTTTTCATTTAAAAAAGTACATAAAATAGATTTCAAAAAATTTGAAATTTCTTAAAATGTATTTATAATTAATACAATTATAAAAAATGAACCATGAAATTTAAAAATTAACAATTATAATTGCCATTTCAAAAATGCCACTTGATCAAATCATTGGAAATTTATCAGAATAAATGTTCCTACACAAAATTGTTCTCTATAAATAAATTGACGAGCAAAATCATTTCAATTGTTCATTGAAATAGCATCGAATGATTCAGATTAAATTCAATCATGAAAATGAACAGTGAAAAAATGAAACATTTTAAAAACTTATATAAAATGATTGTACTCAAACAATACAATTATAAAAACAAAAAAACAAAAAAAAAAATAAACGATAAAATTTATAAAAGATTCACAATCAATTTGATAAAAATGCTACTTTGTCTAGCTAAAAGCAGCTTTGAGGGCTTTACAATAATGGGTTTCATAAATTTGTGTACTCGATTGTTATGCACCATATAGAATATTAGGTCGTTACGATAAGGTATGGTGACTTTATTGAACGTGTGAGCCCGGCTGGTTTACATGGGGGTAAGGCGCGCGTGTACTGACCACACATGGTGGGTCTTGATTAAGCATCCAGAAACCGCATTTGGTGTACCAATATGTCACACTCGCTCGACGCCGTCTCTCAAGCATGCCTAAAAGCACCCTTTGGCTCGAACCCTTGCTGAATGCTCGGCACATCTTGCCGAGGGATCCATTAACACAGGGCCAATCCCCAGAGACAAGTTCGAGGTTTTACGCCACGCCGGCAGAACAAAGAAGGACGATAAAAAATAGCGCCGACGGTCTCTTCTATTAAGCACGAATGTGGGTTAGTATCGACAAAGTGACACTCAGCCGACAAGAAAGCGACTTGTTAGTTTCTTTTACGAGAGCCGACAAATTGTCTCTCGTGTGAAATCATCGAGATTTCCTTCCTTTTTTTATCTCCGTTTGTCCAACGGGACGACGAAATTTGACTGTTACAAGAAATGGAAGAGCAAATCAGGAGAAAGAAGCGGGGATAAATAAATGAAAACGGGCTGAAAAACAAAAGCCCCCGATAAAACGGAACATTTTTTATTATGATGCGAGAATGTTGGTGCGTCGCAGTTATTTCTATTTTACGTTGGCGAGTTCATGCGCCTGGCATCGCGTCCTCGGATAAAAACCGATAGAAAAGTTGGTTCCCCGCTTAAACGTCCACCTTTTTCTTGCTTCTGTCGACTTCCGTAGTTGTCTCGCGTCCTTTTATCGTGCGCTTTTTGCGTCCAAAAAAGTAGATTGTCTGAGTGAGCGACACGCAATTTATTCAGACTGCGCGCTCGCTTATTGGGCGCGCGATAGTTTTCTCCGTCGAGACGACGGGAGTTGCGGCACCGTTAACGTTGCGAACGACAATGCGACGAGCAAAAAGACAAAAGTCGAAAGAGCCGGGTAAGGAAACGTGAGCCATCCCACATTCGCGAAACTTTGCACTACGCAAATAATACATCAAATTCGAATTCCTCGCGAGTGTGTGTCGCGCGTCAAGACCGGGGTGGGGGCCCTTTATTAAATTGGACAAGTTTAATTTAATGAATGGATCGCACAAGGAGCCTATGAGAGGTTGTTACGAGCCAGCTCAGCGCTCGAGTGTCGAATCAGCTCAAAATTATTATTCGAATATCGTCCCGCCGGCCTCGCTCTGTAATTAATGATTTAATTTTTTTTAATGAACAAAAACCTTTGGTCGAATTTCTCTGTGAAATAATTAGATCCATACATAACATTACCAAGCACGTAAACATATCTGCCAATTTTCGTTCATGTACATTGAATAAACATCCTCGGTCGAACTATGTTTGCTCATATATATATCGATTCCCTTCGTTTCAGTTTACTCAAAATTAATTGCAATTCGTTGATCTCGAAGTCCAAGCGCAAAATTGAGCGCCATCACCAGGAACTCGAGCGTCAACCGATGTGCCAGATGGTTCGAATAAAAAAAAATCCTTTGTTTTTTCATTACACTATTTTTTGTTTTACATTTTTTGTTTTCAATAACAAATTCCTGTTATTTGTTTGTCACAAAAAGGGCTGACTTCTTTTTTATTCTTCAGTTCTTAATTTTGTTCAACCAATTTAATTTGTCAATTAAGGTGAAATGGCATCGAGACATTTTGTCTCTCTTGCACAGTTTAGTTATTTTCTGATTTATCTTTTTGTGATGAATTATTTAATAAAAATAGTTCGTTCAGCTTTGTATATATCTTGGGAGAAGTGTTTTACAGCAATACAATTGGAACAATTATTATTTGTTTGACACAATGTTTTGTTCCAATCGTCTGTCAACAGTATATGCAGTCAAAATTGATTTTGTTACATTCAAACACTTCTCCCAAGATATACCAAACGACTGAACGAATTATCTTTTTAAAATTATTTGTTAAAAAAAATAACAAAATAACTAAATTGTGCAAGAGAGACAGAATATAAATATGACATATCACCTTAATAATTTGCATATTAACATCGTCTTTATTTTTTACAGATATCGTTCTTGAAAAGATTCAATTAAAAATTGGAATACTTTTTTTTGGAACTAGAGGAAAAAAAGTGATTGATTGGTTGGCACTTGTGTATCAAAATGGTAACGAAGAGGAACATCCAAAAGTCAGACGCGAGAAGTTTGTAACGTTTGGTCTTACGAAACTAGCGTCAGTTCGCCATTTGAGGTTTGTTTGCGGCGGAGAAATCGTCGGACTGTTAACGGGCGCGCCGAGCGTCAGTACGCATGATACAACTACTGAATTCCATTATTCGGCTTATTGGCAATTTCAGGCAGCTTCGTGTCCCGGCCGCAGAAGCTCCGTCTGCGGTGGCAAACTTGATCCCACTTTGGATCGAACTTTTTAAAGCCAATCACAAAGTCCGCTCGTCGCTCGGTCACTGCCTCGTTCTTTTATTTTTTGCCCGTCGAGTTTTTAGGGCTTTTTTGTGAACCGCCGAAACTTTAAGTACAAATAGTTTTGCGCAGAAGCGACGCCCTCCCCCCTCACTTTATTCTTTCTCAGCCACTTGAAAACGAGGCACGCAGAGATACAGATGAACTTGGCTGTTTGCGCTCGCCTTCTCTAAATCATCACTGAGAGATGGCAAACTCAATTTGGAACATACGACGAAACGTTTAGAGGGTTCAAGTGGATGCATTTTTCATGAAACTTTTGCCAGCCGAATATCGTCTCGGTCATCACCGTTTCCTTTTCTTCTTCATTCCCAACTCGACGTTTGCTCGCTCGGCCCTGTTACATCCCGTCAAATTTCATTTTACCAACGCAGAAAGTGAATTTGCAGTTGGGATGTTTAGACGAACTCTGTGCAATCAAGCGCAAAGCAACACTGTGTCCTTTGATGCATCTCTCATTTCATGTTCGAGTTAATCAAAGTATTGACAGACTCGCGCCGGGGTATATTGAATGGTTTTCGGTCCAATGTCGGATTGAAATTGAAATGTAATACGATATGAATCAGGGCAATGCCGCTGCTCCGGTCTCTCGCTATAAAATATCGCGTTGGAATGAACATGCACGAAACTTGCGAGAGTAGTTGTGAAATTAATTCGCCGAACTAGAAACGGGCGCGGCAATTAAGAATGGAAACACCGCGCGAAATCTGAAATGCATAGCACAGGCATAAATTGATCATTAGAATAATAGATCTAACGATGCAATTACTGTTTTCCGGTACGGCCTCACTTCCCCCTGAATGCTGCTAAAATTGCTGAACGTTGCCAATGGCTTAACACAATCCGAAATCAGTGGGTTATGCATCCATCCTGCATATTAATGTGAAATTTGTCGCCGGTTTGTAATGCCTTAGACCGTTATACCATCAGGGTTGAAGTTTTAATTAAGACGCGAATTCTCGAAACTCGATTATCATTCAAGTTCGCGCGCAGTTATGTACTAATTGGGCGCACCGTGTCCTGGACTCGATTTCACTGTAGAAGAGTTTGCCACGTTGTAACTTAAGCCCTCCCGCCCCTCTTCGGTTGGCCTTTCCTCTGGAACAAGTGCGGTAGCAAGATGCCAAGTGTTCTTGGCGGATCACAGAGGAGAGCCGTGGGACCCACAAGCAACGACCAGCCGTATTGTATTCTCGGCTACCCCACACGAACAAACGCTCTGAGTGTTCGCTGCTCGAGCGCTAAACTTGTCTTTGGAGACGCGTTTCAAGATAGGACCAATTAGAGCCCCGGCGCAACGAAAATTAGAGCGGCCTGAATGCAAACGATGCGGATAATTACACGGCTTGATGAATACCGGCAAAATTGTTTCCGAGCAAACTTCTTCTGTCAGTGGAAGAATTTTCTCCCCAATGGGCCCCAAACCGGACGATCCTCTTCCCTTAATGTTTGACTGCTGGCACGTTTCTGCAAAGAAAAAACTGCACCTCCTTTATGCTACCAAAAAGGTTGTGTCAAGTTTGGGGAAATAAAAATAATTTCCATGGAATTAAACTTGACGCTCTCCTTCTTTTATCTTCTTTCTTTAGTTTTTTTTCCTCCGCCGTGGAATTTCATCCACGAGAAATTCTAGCCGGAACAAATTCGCTAAAGTGAGTCAATCTTTTGGGAACTGGTATAATCAGATACTTGCAAGCCATAGGTTTCCCTGACACATGACCTTTCAAGTTTTGTGGGGTGACCATGATGAAGTTCTGCAAGGTATCATCGTCGACCCTAATGGACTCCCGCCTTACTTATCGGTGGGAACCTTCCAGGCACCCTTGTCACATCTGAATTTGTCTGCTTATACTTAATCAAGTTCTTCCCACCCGCGAGAAACACTCGTCAATTTTTCAGCTTTATGGATTGCCCTGGTGGTAACATTCAATTTTCAAAAAAGCACGCTTACAAAACAGTGGCGAATTTTTCTCCATTACTCAGCCGGACGCGGTGTCTTTCCGGTCATCAGTCTGGGGTCTGAGCACTTACCCGAATCGCTTGGGGCGTTACACATAATGCGATGGGAATAAAAGGTCCGAGAAAAGAGACGGAAGGAACGACATAAAAAAACGATTGAAAGACTTGTATTGATACGAACGGTGGCCCTGGCTTGCAACTCCTCGGGGACCTGTAGAATCCAGCCACCCGTTACATTACCGTGAAATAACCACCATTACTTTGATTTGCAAGCACGCGTGCTGTGTTGTTGGACTCTCGTGGTGTCGTCATCAATGTTTCAGCATTCCTGACTTAATAATGGCTTCACACTTGGATCTCCGTTTCTTTCGATGAGTCACGCCTTTTCGTGATACATTAGAACTTCGTAAATCTCAAACTCCCTTTCAATTATTAAGGGGGTGTATAAAGTCTTCTACCACGGATAGTTAGGGACTTTGTTTATCAACATTACAATAACTGTTGATTTTCAAAAAACTGAGATTCTGCAAAAATGGGAGAATCCGTACACTGAGAAAAAAAATTCTATCAAAATTTACTAAACTTTACAATATTTTGAGGACATATCTAAAATTCAAGAAAAAATATCAAAGTTTACAGCAAATTTTGATGAATAAACATAAGAAATAAATATTAGTTTAGTAATTTTTTATGCTTATTCGTCAAAATTTGCTGTAAGTTTTAGTTTTTTTTTCCTGAATGTTGGATATGTCCCCAATATACTGTAAGTTTAGTACATTTTGATGGAATTTTTTCCTCAGTGTAGCATAATAATTCCCGCACGGACGAAAATATATTTTGAAAAATATAAACAAAATATATTCTTTGCGTATAAAATATTTTCTTGCAATAAGTGTAATATTTGGTTTATATTTTTTTATAAATTCCATTATATAAATTTATAAAATATAAAATAGAATATATTTTGTAAATAAAAAATAAAATATATTTTTCGCGTATAAAATATATCCTGGCAATAAGTATAATATTTGGTTTATAATTTTCTTTTATAAATTCCATTATATAAATTTATAAAATATAAAATAGAATATATTTTGTGTATAACAAATAAACAAAACATATTTTTTGCGTACAAAATATATTCCGGCAATAAGTATAATATTTGGTTGATATTTTTTTATAAATTCCATTATATAAATTTATAAAATATAAATTAGAACATATTTTGTTTATAAAAAATTTATAAAAAGCGGCAATAAGTGTAATAAAATAAAATATATTTCAGCGGATATGTTTTCATCCGTGAGGGAAAACATAACTTTTCGTTAAAAGATCTAAACAATGATTTCTACGAATAACCTCCACCTAAAAAATTATAAGTCATTATTCGCCAATGTTTTTAATTATAAAAACTCGGCTTTTTGTTTAGGAATGTATAAAATCGCGCTCTTCTCATGAAATCAAGTTACAATCACATTATTAATTTTTAATCAAGAAAACTGTAATGTCGGTAACTCCCGGTTTGACATTACCTTAAGCAAACCACATGCTTAACTGAAAAATCCACATAGGGTGAAATTCCAACAAGCAATCCAGATGGGAGAACAGGAGAATTTTGTGATAATTAGCGGCTGATTGGACGGGTCGATGTGATTGGCCAGAGTGGCGCAAATTTTATGGAAACGAGATTCGGCCTCGTCGAGAGGTAATCCAGTTGCGAGGCGCACCAGTGTGTATACCTGCAGCCGAATTACGTAAATCTCGAAGAAGCGCGTAACCGAGGCCCGCGCCGAAGGCTCATTTGCCTTGACGGACGATAATGCTCGGGTGTAACGGGCCGAACCGCGTGTCACCCGACAGTTTTAGGGCGCATCAACCCCGTAAACTACCGGGAGATTGAACGAGCCGGCGTATCGTATGAATTACATGCGAAAATTCTATGAAGCTGAACGATCGTTACTCCAACTTGGGCCGTGTGTTTATACTATGATAAGCACTCGAATAATGTCGAGCGGAGTGGCGTGTGAACAAACTTTATGGACATTTTTGTAACGTGTTGAACAATGTTGTGGATGGCGAAAGTTTGTCGGAAAAATATTGGAGCTGCGTATTTTGTAGCTATCAATTTCGTATCAATGGGGTGGTTTTTGGGTTCTAAAATATGAAATTAGTTTGAAATAGTTCGGTGGGTATACAAAATTGAATGATTTTTTTTTAATGTTGTTAGAGTTGTTTTGAAACAACATTTGAAATCCATACGAATGTGTTTGGTATTTATTGAGGTATTTTTATTGGTTGGGTTCTGAAATATCAAATCAGTTTGAAATAGTTGGTTGGATAGACAAAATTGAATGAATTTTATTTAAATATTGGCAGAGTTGCTTTGTAACAATATTTGAAATCCATATGAATTTATTTGGTATTTATTGAGGAAACCATGCCAGGTAAATGTACGTAATTTGGTTTTAGTGTACCTATTTGTGTTCTGTTTGTTTAAAATATGTTTTGAATTTACTTTGAAATTGGAAGCTGTGTAAAGCATTTTATTTAAATTAATGAAAATCCAACACCTAATCTTCGTGCATATGAGACGATTTTTTTAATAATTATACAAAATAAAAATCAATTTTAAAACAAACTTAACACAAATAGGTACGTTATACCATCTCAATTAAAATGTTGTTTATCTGATTAAAATGTTGTTTTTCATTTACTAGTTGCAACATGAAAAAATGATTACAAGAAAGTTGGTGTTTGTAAAATGACAATAAACATTAATTTCAAGAGAGTCTTAAAAATTTTAAACTACCAAAGTAAAAAAAAATTGAAAATCACCGAAAGTCACAGATTCATTTTGAGACTGCTAATGTTAATGACGAAAAAATTTTGAAAAATTATAAAGTTTGTTCTCTCTTTGTGAAATATTGAATTTAGTCCCATGTTATCTCATTTGCTCAAATCAGTTTAATCCTTTACATACAACATTTTAACAACATTACATTGTAGGCCTTTGAGAACTCAATCCAAATTTTACTTTCAGATTGTTCCCCTGTTATCCATAAACAAGTTTGTGAGCCTACATCTTCCACGAAGAGGACCTTGTTCATTAAAAATGAAATTTAAAGTGAAACGGAATGAGCGTCGTTACATATTTCCATAAATCCAGCGGAACCCGAAATGATATTACGAAACAATGAAAAACATCAGGGCGAAGATAACTCGGAAAGATATTCCGAGCCCGGGACAAACCAAATTTGTCTGCAAAATTGGATCTAACAAAGTTGGGGATCAATTTTTGGGACGAAATATTTGCACACAATTCAGCTTGGCGTAATGAAGTTGCTGTTGGCTAAACTGGATTAGCCGCAAGAACGAATCGGCCACATGTTTATAATCGACTTAAATCTGTGAAGCATGAGCATAATTGAATGGGAAAGAGCGAGGCGTTTCCTCAGAAGAAAACGTAGCGTCGAAATGATTTGTTGGATCGAGGATGGCGTCAATCGCGATTACGGGATCTCTCGATCATCCGCACGAGCGGCCCGCCAACATCCAGGACGACGGCTAGATTTCGTGCTCGCCTTTATTTCGACTCGTCTCTTATTTCCCATTTTACCAAGCGGTTCGTACGCTCTCGCAAATCGATTCCTCGCTCCATTGGGAGCCGCTCGCAATTGAATCCTGATATCAAAGATCCCGCCAACGATGAAATGTTTATTACTTGTCATTACGCTTCTACACCTTTTTGCAACTATAATTCCTGCCCATTGCCACTCACAGTACCATCTGCAGTTCCATTTTCGTCTCCCCAAAGATCGTACGACGTAAAAATTGATTCAACGGATATGAAACGCTCGATTTTGCCAGCACGGATGGAAACAAATAAACAACAGGGGCCATCAAGCTCGGAGGCTCTTTGTTTCTTTGATTCACACACTGTTTAATTCGATTAAGCGTCGAGGCATTGGCGTCCTTTGCCTTTTTTTTGGGGGCTGCAGAGAAACGTAGACGGTGGCGGTTATTTGCAAATATTTGGCAGACGACTCATGTAAAGGACGGCGCTAAAAATCAATCCTCGCCGCAGGGCTTTTAATCACGATCCTCGTCCTTTCATTTCCGCACGCCGAGACGTGCCGGTAGTTCCGCGACAGAGCTTTTCCCTAAAACTCATTCAGACAATGTGCTCTCGCGTTCGATGTATTTGCCGCAGACGTCTTTTTTTCTAAATCACTCAGTCGTGCTCTTACACAGACGTAAACATTTTAACAAAAGGTATCCCCAAGTTCGAGTTGCAATCAAACGCGGAAACACCAGAGAGAGAGAGAGAGAGGATAAAAGTTACTTGTTCAACTGTACTTTTTGTTAGCAGTTTGCGTTTTTACTGCTACTAAATGTCTGTGGATGTTGTGAAAAAGTTTATTTTCAAATTGCTTTATTTTATTAAGCATTTATTCTCAACGGCAAAGAGGCGAACGTTTTAATTACTTCTCAATTTCATTTTCCACGTGAAATCTAATAAATCTTATGGTAAATGGGTTGAAAAAAAGTTGGAAAACAATTTTGCAGGCACAAGTTTGCAGAGCACAACATTTTGCGCAACGTTGTGGTGACTTCATTCTTCAAGTCGCTATTTTTGTGGTATCGCATGCATCCACGCTGTGAAAGCGTACCGGTTGTCTGGCTTATCAGAGTACAGTCAAGGGAGAAAACCAGCTTTATTGGAAGCCGCGGCAACGTTGAAGAGACAGTTACATGCTGTAGACTAGTATCTACTCATGGACGTGGAAGTACTTGTGATTGGCATTGACAGCGATGTCGATATTTGAAAAATGCTCTTAAGCGATCCGTTGACGAACGTTGATAATCGCTTTTCCACTACGCATCATTTCATATATCGTTTAATGTTAATGGAATTACATTTTTTTCCAAACCAACGCCTTTGGATCAATTTCGACAGCTTTATTTCTGTCACACAAAAAAAAAAAGAACTTCATCAAATCATTATCAACTTGCAAACCCACAGGGACAAAAATATATGGGAAAATTTATTTTATTTTATTTTTTTGTTAATATAATATTTTGATAAAATTTATATTTATTTTATGTTTTATATTTAAATAATTTATAAATGACTTGTCTCACACGGACAAAAATATTTTTCTAAATATATTTCACGTATATTTTCTATATTTAAAGTATATTCGTAAATATAAGTCATTTATAAATTATTTATACAACAATAAGTTATATACAAATGAAATATAAAATAAATATAAATTTTATCGAAAAAATATATTATATTGATGTGAAAAATATCAAATTAAAATATATTTACACGTATATTTTTGTCCCTGTGGGACAAGTCATTTATAAATTATTATATATGTAATATATCGGATATATTTAAATATCTCCCTATATATTCTACATATATATAGAAAATATACGTAATAATATATTTTTGTACGTGTGGGAATGCAAATTCAAGTTTTGAATTTCTGTTTTTCATACCAAGAGGATTATTCAGTTAAAAATTATTGAATTGATAACAAAAAATGTATTTTTGAATATTCAGTAGTGTTTGAAACTACGTTGAGAGTGTGTTACTGGATCGATACACGTTTCAGGCCAGCTCCTCGAATCGTTACCACAATTTCTCGAGGATCCATATCTTGTCGCTCATTCCCCGTCCATAAGTCGAACGACTTCCGTTTTCTCGCTTTTTCCCTCAAATCTATATCTTTTTTTTTTTTTTTTTTACTATTTCGCCTGATTGTCCCAAAGTTTCTGATTGCACGAGACTTTTGCGTATTACGTTTCATAAAATGTCAATGCCCCTGTTCGAACTGACATTAAGAATTGTTCGCTCCTCAATCAGCGAGTGTCAGGCGTTGGTAAAAAAAATCATGGCAATTTCATTTCATTCCGTTCTTTCCCGCAAAAATGTCATTCGTAAAGTCAATTATTCAGAGCGAGGGTGTTTTCTTTGCGTGGAATAAACTGCGTTCAAGTGCCCCCCGACGCAGCGAAACTAATTTTGGAAAACCGCGGGCGCATTTTGCCCGGCTGAATTACGGACGACAATAACTAAGCGGCCCGTTGCGGTTGTTTTCCATGTTATTGTCTCTGCCTCGCCCGGGGGTCAAGCAGCTCCGACGGCACTGCGAATTTCCAAGGCCGTGAAAAGCTTTTTGACAAAGCGCTTCGCTCGGATCATTTATTCATTTTTCTAGCGTCCTGCGAAGCCCAAAATTTTGCAACTAACTTTGGTCCTCTGTCATGATTAAAGCGACCGTTGAATTATGCACCTCGCATTGCCAGTTTTACGTTTGTCCATTTTCTTGTTTGCCACTCGAGCCATTTGACTACAACATTTCGAATGAATTATAAATATTCCGTCAAAAATTCCGAAGGTGAATTTTCAAAGGGACTTGACTCGTTATTCAAAAATGAGCACCTTTTACGTTTAACAAATTCTTTTTCACCAATTTTTTTTTTCCATTCAAAATTTAAGGCAGACAGAAATGAACTATCGAACGTATTTGAAATATATTTTGTGTAAACTAAACATCAAATTGTAAATCTCTTGTAAACATCATTTATGTTTCATATATAGCGACAATATTATTTTATTATAAATCTCGTTAAAATCGTATAACCAATTGTTGAAAACTGAGATGAAAATAACGAATATTTTTTTCATCTAACCGTTGCTCCTATTATCGACCAATCATCTGAAAATTTTATTAAAAAATCAACAAATTTATTCGGTGGATTGAATTTATTTAGGCGATATGCTTTTTTCTATTCGCCCAAAATATATTTCAAACTTTTAAATTTTGTTGTATGAATTATTAAATGGAAATTGTCGGTAGTGCAGGTGTCGATAACAGGTATTAATTCTGTTCCGATGCTTTTGCATTAGTTTTGGGATTCGGATGTGGGGGAATTTGAAATAAGGCATACAATGGAGATAATTTCTAATTCTGGCACTTCTGTATCATCTTACCGCAGCTCTGTAATAACCACTTGAACGAATTGCGTCCCAAAAACGTTTGTAACGAGCGCCTGAACTGCGACTGAAACTGGATTCGGAAACCCCGCAAACCAGGGAGCTTACAGTTGCAAAGTCCGTGAAATGTTATTATTATCGAGCTTATGCATACGATATTCCTGACGCGTCAAAAGTTCACTAGTTCAGTTTCTGGGCGAGGTGATAAATCGTAAGCTCAATTAACCGGAACGTTGAGTCTGCTTTTGGATGGCTAATAGCAACTCTGAAAATTCAATTCCGCTTTACAACAAATCAACATCAGATCAAATAATTTCGCTGCTTATCTCCACAAGTAGTTTGGGAACGAAAAAAAAATTGTCCCACAAAAAATATCACCAATTTTCTCTCTACCTGCTAACAAAAGGACTTTGAAAAAGTGAGACTGAAACTAAAAGGCGTTGTTTGGACTGTGAAAAATACAAAATGTGTATTTCGCAAAAATAACAAAAAAAAGGGAAAAAACAAACGGCGAACATTCGATTCTGTCGGAGATGGCTCGTTTTGATAACTGAGCAAAAAAAGAGCTTGCAACTGAAAAAAAAAACTGCTTACCCAATTACCGAGATAGTGAACACGAGTTTTTGATACTCTCCAGTGTTATTATTTTTATTGCGATATGCCGTCGCATAAGAACGAGCCTGATTTCGATCTGAATCGAAGCTGATAAAAGTTGGCCATCTTTTATGACAATGCAAGCGATTGTCCAATCTCAGTTGGACAATCAAAACTCAACTTTCGGTATTCATTTTTGTTTTTCTCTTTTTTCTTCAAATAATTTTTTTAACATCTTCCAAAGTTTTGCTTCTCATTTTGTTCGTTCAATTTTTATTTCTTGCGACAGTGCCACCACGGGTGAACGAAAACATAAAAGTGAAACAGAGCATGATTGGGTCAAATGATTAATCCCTCCTCGCATTTGTATAACAATACTAAAAAATGCAAAAATGTGCATCGCAGTGGGACGACGGCCAACTCTGCATTTGTATATAAATAAATTTACAAAAAAAAGGACGTCTATCAACGTGGCCCACTTTTCCACCGACCGTTTACTTTGAATTCCCAAGTTTATTAATCATTCAAAGTGAATTAAATTTGCGGACACGTTATATTTGTTGGCACGTGTCAGATTATCAAGATAAATTCGAACACCCTTTCTGAATAATTAAATCCTTAAGTTGCAATGTTCCTTTTTGATAATCAGACTAAGAACATTGTCACATCAACTAAAAACGGTATGTTTTTCTTAAATGGAAAATTTTTATAACTGGAATTAAAATAAGATCTGAAGAAACAAAAAAAGGTCTTGTGATTCGTCCAATATCTGTCCTGTGAAAGTCAAATCAATAAAAGCTCTCATTGTTTTTCGCTTCCAGGCGGCTTACTTTTTGCCCGAGCGGAGAAGTTGAAATAACGGTCACCTGTGTCTAGTTTACGATTCTCGTGTTAATTGTGCTAGCACTAGGAGCGGAAAAAAAATATTAAAACTTTCGCCCCACCGCGATTTATTGCCCCAGAATTTATAGGCAAAACGTTAATATTGCGTGCAGCCGGGAAACCTCGTACGTGCGTACGAACAAAACCCGGAAAAACTGTACGAACGCACAAAACAATAAAACAAACCAAAAAACAGAGAACAACCGTGTGGAACAATTTGTTTCTTGCATTTCTTTTTTTAATTAAAAAAATAACACAGTAGAGAACGAAAAAAATTTTGTGTTCGTATATATAAGAATGTCTGATTTTTTGGGATGCAAATGTGGTTGTGGGCAATTTTTTCCTCTCGAAGGAAAACAGCAAATATGTAAAATACGGATGCGGATTGGAATGAAAATAAAAAAGCCATAAAGGGAGATCATTGGAAATATAAAAGGCTGGGATTATGCGCGGCTGTTGACGAAATTCACGATCGGGGCATTAAACCTTTGGAAACGAGAAGGAGCTCACGAGCTCAGCAAGTTTCGTCGCGATTTTATTCCGTTCGTTTCTTCGTGTTCTTTCTTCGGCCTGGAAAAATGGTAGGATGGTAGGGATCCCCGAAGAATGAAGCCAGGGATGGGCTCGGCACCCACTCGAAGCGCTGAGTGCCCGGTATATCTCTTTTTGACAACCCGAGGCCGCGAATCAGAGCTAAACAAGGATAACGGAAGCGGAAGCGCCTCGCGTCCAGACAAAAAAGAAGAGCCGCTCGTTTGCGCCCATATATCTTGAAAATTGGATTCGCCCGGAGATTCGAGGGACGATAAATATCTGGTCAGTTCTTTTTCTTTCTTTTTTGTTGTGCCCAAGGTCGCGGTGAGAGATTAAAGTTACTGTTTGGAATCAACTGCCAGTTGGCAGGACGTCGGTGTTGCACAAAAAGACGTTATTTGTAATTCGATGAAATATTCACGGAAGAGCCAATGCCGTGAGTTGGAAAACGTCGCGGAGCTTTCGGCCAAATTGTATCGACAATAATGCTGTTACAGGAAAGCACGAGTAATAAAGTTTTTTTTTTTTACGCCAAACAGGTGCGCGTTCCATTATATCTGCGAGCCCTTTCAAATAGAATTTTATTACGGGAATAAAAATCCGCTACAAATCCCTCACAAAGATGATGGCGAGCCGTGTCGTTTGGAGCTTGGTATATATATCTATAGACATCAATTTTAAGATGGCCGTAACTTTGTCAGCTCCCGTGTGCCCGGGCTTATTACAAATTTTACAAAGTTGCACATCAAAATTCAAATATCAGAGAGCAACCATCGAGCTCCAATCTTTTGGAAAGGGCCTCTTTAGACGGAACGGCTAACGCGCGGTTTGATGCAGAGTCCCTGGCCGAGGAGCACTTTGGTCATCACAAATTTATGCCTTAAAACACTCGGCGGTGCTCGAATTTTCAGCAGGTCGTAAAACGCAAAGACACAATGCCATTGTTTTGACACCGGGATCGTTGATTTATCCGCGGTATTATCTCGCGTGTCTTACTAGATTCTGAATAATGGTAACCGCCATGTCGAAATCAATAAAACAGATAAGGATATATCACCTTGAAAGCAGCCCGATAAGTAAAACGAACGAGAGTTGTAATTTATTCCGCATCGTCAAAGAAAACCTCGCACAAGAATTACAACTGCAATTAAAAAGATGTTTAAACATTTAAATGTCAAAGGACTTGGAAGTTGAAAACAATTCTCTATTTAAAGAATTTGGTTTTCTTTTTACTTTTGTATATCGGTTTGTTTTTACACAATTTTGTTTAATCAACATTTTTAATTTACATTTTTTATATAAATATAATATATTTCGTCGATAAAATTTATCCTATATGGGCAAAAATATTTTTTCGATTATATTTAAAATGTATATTATATAATTGAAATATAAATTTATATATTTCGTACTTGAATACTTTATATTTTGTAAATAAAAATTAGCAAGATCTTATATAAATTAAATATAAATTGTTTATACACTATATATTTAAAATATATTTTTTCTATATATTTTGACTTATTTTTGTAATACATATTTTATAAATAAAATATAAACTTCGATATTTCGTATCGTATCGTATAATCTTATATAAATTGAATATAAATTGTTGATACAATATTATATATATTAAAAATATATTTTGACGCATATTTTTGTCTGTGCGGAGTGAGTATTTAATTGATATATTATTTATAAAATTTATTGTCGCTTTATAAATGATTTATAAATGACATATATATGTAGAATATATTTTAAACATACAAAATATACGTAAAATATATTCTGAGAAATATACTTTTGTCCGTATGGGGGACACGTTTAATAAAAAAAATTAAAATTCGTAACGTTCATTTTCTGTGGGCAATAATTTGAAATCATATTTTCTATATATATATTTTATGTATGAACAATATATGATCCTTTTTACTAAGGGATAAAACCGTGTGTGAAAAAAGATGAGCGCGTCGTCGACCTGGGAATTAATTTCATAAGCAGGTGAATCGCGCATTCATCTAATATAAGTAATCCTCTTAGAGACTAGGTTCCAAAGTCTCTGCGAGTAAGAGCATGCCGATAATCTTTTTAGGAAACTCCTTTTCTTGGCGTAACATAGTAGAGGGCAGGACGGTGTCGTCGCGCGGGTTATTTATCGGCGTAGGTGTGTGCAACGGAGGCGTTAGAAAAAAAAGAAGAAGAAGAACTGAGGGGCAAAAATGCAAGGGAAAAAATGTGACTGGGGGATGAAAATAAAAGCGATCGAATCTAGTGCAGCATCATCGTATTCCGGAGAGCGCCGACGCCGCCAAACGGATGGATTGTGGAGAGCCACTGCGGTTTAAGATATATCAGTTGCTTATCGAAGCAAACCCTTCTTCACTTATCAAGACTCTTTCTCCGGCCTGCCCACGGTCGCAGTTGTTTTATTTCACTTATACGTGTACCGCTAGGTGCAATACATTTAACATGGGTATTAAGTCATGTCGTTTCAAAGATTATGAACGTATATGAGAAATCGTTATTATTTATTCACAAGTAGCCAAGCACACGAAAATAAAATCTGCACAGAAAAATAAGTTGTAATAATGCTTTTCAGAATCTATATAATTTTCATCAAACTGTTTTATAAGTGAGGGACAAAAATCATTTTTGAAAAGAAATCATCAAAGTTGGTACGAATTAAAAAATCATTTTATATAATAATGATCAATCTTTTGACATGAATTATTCAATTTTGTAATACTTTTGATTAAACAGTTTAATAATTTTTATCAATAATGTTTGGTAAAAATTATACAAATGTGATAAAAATTATTACAATTTTTTTCTTCGTATGAAAAAACAAACAAATTTAATGACAAAATTATTTCAATTTTCTTTAATTTAAGAAAACATTTTCTGAGTTTAAAAAACTACCTATGTATTTATGGTGTCATTTTTTACCAATTTTTTCCCTTCTTTTCTGAATATCAAATTTTCTCGTTCGATAAGAAAATATCAGCGATAAGAAATCTGTTTGTTCCGGTTGGGAGAAGATTGAAAAAACATTGTTGTACCGACATATAACAACTGCGAATCATTTGTACGGTCGGGTGATAAGTATTGATTCGCTCATGGAATTTACATTTATATGAAAAACGTAATTACAATACTTGCCGGCGCAATCTGAATGGGGAATTATACCGGCGGTCGGGCGTGTGCATCGAATTGCCCAACTTTTAATTTGTTGCCCCTGCGCCGCGGCGCTTCTTTTTGTGCTCGCAACACTCGGGTTTTGCGAGAGAGATAATGAAATGCGCCGGGACGTGCGAACTATGAGTGTTTATACGCGAGCTTTTGTTTAATCCAGAGAAAACTTATTTAATGGCGAGTTCGCGATGATTAACACAAAATATTATGAGCTTCTCGCGGTTCTGCAACTACCTCAAATAAACGACCGTTGTAAATTTCACCTCCGAACACACAACGTCGGTAAATTGTTTGAACGAAAAACTAAACGACAAAAAACCAACAAGAAAAAAAAACTGGTTCAATTGAAACAGGGTTTTTTCGTTCGTGAAAATTCAAGGCTTTTTTATTTGGAACACGTATGATGATTAGAGGAAAAGTTCTGTTGTGTCTCTCCTTTCTTTGTGAGTACCTTCTTTTTGTTATGAAAGGAGTTTAAAAATTAAAAAAGTTGCGAAGAAAATTCATCTGAGCGCAACAACAACGGTCGAGTATAAAATTCATTTTTATATATATAATTTTTTTTTACTCGCGATTTTTTGACTTAGGAGGGGAAAAAGGGTATGACGTGGTAAAACAACATTTGTATAATGAAAAGTAATCCCGCGAGTCACGAATGCAACGGCAATTCAGTATGCCCTATAAATTCCAGCCGCGCTGTTTTATCGCATAAAATGTCACAACGAAATGCGTGCGCTTTGAAGTCTTTCACTATGTACCGCAGATAAAGTGAAGTCCTATAGAACAAAAAAAATTGTTACACCTACAAAATCAAAGTCCTGACATGAAAAAGTCATTAAAATGCAAAAAGCCACTGCAAGTCAAATTAGTTTAAACTATATCAGTCCCGACCGAAATACAAATCTTTTTCATCACCAGGCAATTTTATTTTATTCTTAAATAAAAATTTCTTTTCAGTTTCAGATGTTTCCAAATGAATGTTGTTTCATCTACATGAAAAATTGTTAATCTTCAATTAAATTTGAAACGTTCCGGGCCTGAGCATACCACCTACATCTTGACAGAAAATTGGAATGCCTCGAAAAGTTTCGCAACTCGCTAAAACATTAGCAGACGGAATTAACCAGTCGCGGCAGTTGGCGGGGCCGTTAAGTGCGTGTCTTATTTAAATCCTTTCAACGGGGAAAACCAAAAGCCCATGCAGTTTCCCGGACCGGCAAAATTATATGCGGAAGTCTTAGGGATTAAAAAAGCAGGTGAAGCGAGTTTTATGCGGTGTCAGAAAGTCGAGGAAACAGGACCTAGAAGAACAACAATAAAAACCCATGGGTGTGATTTGTCATGAGGAAGCTCTGTGTTTCGATGCGCGGGTACAGCGCCGAGAACTTTTCCCATTATTATTAACACTTTGCCGACCACGCGAAGGGAAACAGACTCCACTTTGCAATCTGCGTATAAGCTTCGCCAAGTAAAACCGGTCCACTATTTCAATGTAAATGATTTCGCTCGGAACGGCGGGCGCAAAACTTTTTGTGCAAGCCAGAAAAAAAGGGTCATCACTTTTTCAACAAAGTTTATCCAAGAAATTAACTGCCGATGGAAAACTGAAACATGTAAGAAAAGCCGATGGGCAAAAATGTTAATTCGATTTCCAACTTTTGATAGTGGCCAACTTTTTGATTTTTTTTTTTTCCGTACGATTCTCGTTCGCGTGAGTTAATACAAACGTTTCCCATTGTGACGTTTCGGTGGCTTATCTTGTGATTAATTATACCCCCGGCCCTGCGCCTGATATCTTTCGACAATTATTCCAAAAAACGGATGATTTTTTTCCGGATGAAAGGGGTAATGAACTGCGAGCGGTTCTCGCGCAACTTGCAGTTTCTTTTTTTCCCCTTTCCTTCGGGCTTTTTTTTTCTTCCCGTGGTCGAGAGAAATAAGTAGCTTATCGCTGGCAGTGCAAAAAAACGGCTCTTAATAAAAATGAGGTTTCGTTTATCTAAAATAAAACAATATAGTAAGACGAAACTTCTTTTTCAACTCGTTATATCTCGTAGGGGGAAAAAAAAGAAAGGAAGATAATAGGAGCGTTCAAATGGGGACAGAGAGATTTTTCGTAACCAAAGGTTGTTGACGTTTTCAACCACCAGATAATCCGCCATTCAACATCCTCAGAATCGTGTGAATTAGGAGGTATTCTCCGTGTTTCCGGCTGCTGTGTATCTGCGCAGCCATTCGCAGTGTGCCAATTGATCGAACGCTTTTGAGTGGTGTGTGCCGGCTGAAGAGCGCGACGTTATTGGAAGCTATACGAATCGACAGAATAGCGCTGATTGAAGCTCTTCACTGATGTCTGATCAGTCCCTTAGATACCCCCGCTCTCGTTATTAATTACTCCCGTCCTCGCCTTTGTAAATGTAAAGTCTTCGAATTTAATCTCGTTGATGCAATAATTTCATGTTGAGGTCTTTTTACGGTTTCTTAAATAAACCTATAATAATCAATTTTCATTTCACAATCTTTTAATTAAAAATGAGAAGTTGTCGTTGGGCTTCTGTGAAGAAAATTAAAAATTCTTTTTAATTAATTATAATAATGATTTAATTATTATAATAAAAATTAGGAAAAGTGTACCCCAATCAAAAAGAATGTTTTATTATTATCATTATTAATATATCCAAGAAAAAAATCATATAATTATTCATACATATAGAGTTAGTTTTTTATATAGATTTTGTAAACAAAAAACTTGATCGATCTATGTTCTTTAGCAGAATGTAATATTTTGAGAAAATTTTTGGTAGATATTAAAATTTTTCACAATCCGACGTATTTTTTTCGACAAACTATATTTTGACAGACTTTTAATTTAAAAAATATATGATATAATATTTTTTTCAATCTTTTTCCTTAATTGAATTGAATTAAATTTAACTTTTTCCATATTTATAAATTGTCTTCCTTCTTATTTTTTGATGAAATTTCATTTTTTTAGTACTGCAGAGTTTTTTTTCTTTTTTCTTAAGCCAGCTAAGTGGAAGTTGATTTTGAATTTGCTCATATATATTTTTTAATAAATTTTCCATAATAATACAGACCAATTATCAAGTCATATGTGGAATTTTAGTTGATCTGATAAAACATGCTGATATCATCGTGTAATGATTGCATGTAACAAATAAAACAATTCGCACAGTTAAAACTCAATAAACGATTATGACAAACATGAATACAATTGAATATCAAAGAGTAATATGTGCCCTGACGCACGACCGCGCTAATGTTTTCACCGCAAGAACAAGTACACCGTGTTAATTCGCGGGTTATTCAACTTAATCGGATGTTGTTAAAGCGTCCCCACTAACCAGCTAACAATTGAACTATTTCGAGGCTTTTATAATAACGCGTATGTACTCGACAGCCAAAATTAATTGCGTGCTTTGCATAATAAACACTGAGGATTGTAATTATAACCACCCCCCGGGGGCAGTGCAATCAAAATTACGTTGCAATTTGATTGCACACCCGCCGTACAAAAATGTGGATGAAAATTTTACGCTCATCTGCCGCGCATAATGAAATTGCTTGATGGAAACTGCACTGTGGAAAAAAGGCGTTTGACGAACGCTCGCAAGGGTTTCTATAACACGAAATGAAAAAGAACAATTTATTCAAACATTTTAAAAGTAATTCAATTAGTTTAAAAAGAACGCGAATTAACCCTTTGTCCAGAGAGTTCATTTCCACTCGAAACATATTTTTTAATAATTCAAGTAGACATATGAAATTGAATAGAATACAAACAAGACGTTTGTCTTTTGTTCATTTTTTAAGATGGGACATGCAATTTCGCAAAATGGTCTAGATTTTTTGTAACTTTTAATATTAATTTTATTAATACGAACGCGTCTGTGGATAAATTTTTGAAAACTTGACTGTCTCATAAGTTGAGATGTTTAATTTAGAAATTGAACTAAATGATATATATAGATAACGTAGGCGTGCATTTTTACAATAGTTTGAAATTAAACATATCGAATTTGACTTCTTTGACTAATACTTTGACATACTTTGACTAATTTGTTTATGATGACAGTTAAAAATATACATGATTCAATTTTAAAAAAATTCTGACTTTCAAAAAAAAAAAAATTGAACCTGCAAATTTGCAAAAACGAATAATAATAAAAGTAGTATTGGGCGATTTATTAGACAG
>JAAMPD010001569.1:0-22815 GCA_025266255.1 Trissolcus basalis | reverse complement strand
TAACTTTTTTGTTCTTCCATTTCGCGCGTTGTCCCTTGTGTACAATTTTTAATATTTCATTTTTCATTCGCCGAACGAATGTTTAGTAAAAAAAAAAGAAGAACATTGTCGAATAATTATTACGATGAAAATTAATACGAGTCCGTGGGTTTAATCAAGATACAAGAATTTTTTGTTGTAAATTATGTAATGCGAAAAGTTGAGTCGGGATTTCATGAATATTCATTACATTTTAATTCCTTTAAAACTCTCGTCGGTACCACACATGTTGAAAACTAATGGGTACTGTTCAATTGGGATTCTTAAATCTCACGTCAACTTTTGCCAAAGAAACTTTCACGATAAACGATCATCAAATTGTAATGACCAACAATTAAAAAACTTCGATAAAAAAATAGCCCCGGACATAAAACTTTATCACGAGAAACCGTTCGTGTTTTTTTTGTTCTTTTCTCTTTTTTTTTCTAATTCATTCTTCGTGAGCTCCTCAATCGGATTACCTTAATCTGAATATCACAGAACCTTTCGACTTTTGTTCGGCTGCTTTAAGCCAAGACCGACATATCTGCAACGAATAATCTTCAATTAATTATTCAAATCAGCGTTATTTCATTCATTCAATTCCATTTCTAATTCATTTTACAACTTCCCTTTGCCTTATCAAATGTTTGTTGGGACAACTTGTTGTTCGCCACTTTGCAGATACGTTTCATCAAGGCAAAGATTTCACAAGAGCTCGAGCTAATTAATTTTCTAATCACGCAAAAAGATGAATATTAAACATTGTACCAAAGAGAGAAACTAAAAGGTATCAATCTGGGGTTATAATTGCTAAAAGTACGCTTTCCTTCGTGTCGACTCTCAGAGATAAGTGAAAAATGTCATTTTGAAATTTTCACATTGCCGATGAAGCTGCCAATTATTCTCAAAGTTTGATATTTGATTTAAGTTCAAGATGATTATTTAGACTGGTTATAGACATTATTATTATCCATTAAAACATAAACGTCAGACGAATTGAAATTGTTATAATTAAGTTTGTTGATTGCTAAAATGATTGTTTGTGTGTTGGTTTGCAGGTATACACAATTGTGATAAAACTGCCAACGCGGGAGAATAACGGCTTGAGTCACTACAGCGAGGGACCAAGTATAAAGATGATCCCGCACGACATGATGGGGTTTCAGGTGCAAAACGGAGTGGAGGGCCCGGAGGAGAAGGACAAGGTGCTGAAGCTGGAGCCGGGGCTGTCGAGCCCCTCTTCGCTGATCCGAAGGCCCTCCCAGATCACCGACGCCCGGATGCCGTTGAACACAAAAACGATACCGAAGGGGGGCAAGAGCATGCTCAACGCGAAGACGCCGAATCCGAAGAAAAAAAAGAAGGTCCAGGAAAAGAAAGCCGACCGAAAGGCCGCGAAGACGCTGTCGGCGATCCTGCTGGCGTTCATCGTTACGTGGACGCCGTACAACATCCTGGTGCTGCTGAAGCCGATCACGTCGTGCACAGGGTGCATACCGCAGGAGCTCTGGGACTTTTTCTATTACCTTTGTTACATCAACAGCACCGTGAACCCGGTCTGCTACGCGCTCTGTAACACCACCTTCCGCAAGACCTACGTGCGCATCCTCAAGTGCAAGTGGCACAGTCGTAACCGAACTGGGGTCAACAGGGGTTACTGAGCGAACCGCGTTTTTATATGAAACAAACTGGTCAAACGAGGGGGGCAACGGGCCCCCGCATTTTGTAGCTTTGTCAATATGTGTATTTGTGATATATCGTATACAAGGGGTCCAGGGTTGTCGCCGGTCTAAAATAACCCAGATGATATTTTAGACTTTGTTGCCAATGCCAGGGACAGACTCACCCACGCGGCTCATCCATGTTGATATCATCTCATTTGTTTCAATTGAAACAAAAAAAAAAAAATGTTGTCCACTGTTGTTTTGTTTGATAAAGTTTATTTTTTTAATTTATTTATTTACGTTGCTTTGTCTGACGACTTTTTTTTTAACTTGTTAGGTATTAGTTTTATGGAGTTTCAATTCTTTCGTTTATTATACTCGTAAAGGAGTACGGGACCGGTTAAAGTGCACCGTTTAATTCTTTTTAGAATGATTATATTACCTGATATTAAATTTCATTATAATTTCAATCGAGGAATAGAACGATAACAATGAGCACCGCTTGTGTGTACTGAATATTAAATTACTGTTATGGAACACTGATAGAATTATAATGCCCAACATTTGTAGTTTGATCATGGAAAATAATTTCATTTTACAGTGATCAAGCAATCGTTTAGTTACGGGTTCAATTGATCGGCAACCGTTTTTTTGACTTTCCATTAACTGTTCATTTTGTAAAAGTCCGAAGCACTTATTTTGCGCTCGGCACAATGTTAACTATATGAACTCGTTTCGTTCGTCCCTTCAGTGTCTTCCATCGCGTCTTCCATTCGACCGAAATTTGTTCTAATTTAGTTTTTTTCCTGTTTTTTATTTGTTTTTGAGTTATTGACGATTTTGTAACTTTCTTTTTGTACGTTCGAAGAATTAATTTTTATCGGTGACAATTTTGTAAATTGATTTCAAAGTTAAGGGTCAGAAGCAGATGATTGGTCTCCCGACTGACGTTCCACCAGATTGTCATGGTCATTGAGCAACGACAAAGACTGAACTGAAGTCTCAGACTGAATTTGAGATAATTTGGATTGAGGGGGGAGATGCGATTTTTTTAAGTTCAATCCAAACTTTCTCGCTCAAAATTCGACCAAGTTTTAATTGCATCCAAGAAGTTTAAGTTGCGCTTCAAAAGAAGAATGGACAAGAAAATCATAAGTCTGATAGCCTTCCTATCCATTACGAATAACACATTTGTAATTGACTAATTAAGTCGCAAAAAACAGATCAATTTCTTTTTCTTTTGAATGTTTTAACAAAAGTTTTTTGAAAAGAAGTTTGACGATCAGAGTTTGGCAACAGACATTGCTCCGGCGACAACCCGTAAAACAGGAATCTCATACTCGCTAAAAAAAAAAAAAAAACTCATTCTCGAAATCCCGCAAAGAGGAAGTTAAGGACTTTTGAACTAACCTTGCGATGATCCCTCTGTCGTATTTGCGTCTTCCAGATGACTTCGAGGCGCTTTTCATTTTGTACTCGCATCCCGCCGGCGGGGAAACCGAAACTCGATCGCGGCAAAAACGTCACTCGGCAAAAGAAACGAAGTATGAAATTTGAAACAAAAATTTATTTAAAAAAACTGATGTGCAAATTGGTGGTGGGGGGTAATCCAAAATGTTGGAGAAAAGTTGACGGATTATATTTTGTCGGGCGAGTTGCGAGAGACGTTTTTCCGTCGCAGCATTTCCGCCGGATTACGTAGAGATAATCCTCGGAACAATTTTTCCATTGACGCGACGGCAACGCGCTCGAATATCGACTGCCCGGGTTTTTTCTTATTTGACGTCTTTTCCAAAAGCACCACGTAACTATTCCGATATTAAAAGATTCCGCCGGCAAAAATGTTTAATTAAAAAATTTTCCTTTGCATGTTTTGATTAATAACAAAGTTGAGCCGTGCAAAAATTTTAATTGACTTTACCTGGGTTTGGAAATGGAAATGTGCAAAGCGAACGAAAATGAAAAAAAAAGAAGAACAAACAATCTCGAATGATTCAGAAAAAAAAATGGCGATTGATTTTCAAGCCCTAATGATGAGAACTGACGTAAAGTTTAGGAATTTGGCATTTCCATTATTCGGCCGAGTTCTTTGTATGCGCCAGTAATTTATGTTTACCGTCGTTTCGAAAATTCAGAAGAGCTGGAAAACAAAAAAAAAACATACAGAAAAAAAATAGAATGGAAAAGAAAACCGGTCACGTATTCTCGAGCGCGGATTGCCTGCGGTTAAAAATCCTTCCTACTGTCTGTATAGCAACGTCAAAGCAAGAGAAACGAGGCGTCGAACAAAATTAATGAATGAGAAAAATCGCACAAACAAAAATTAAAAAATAAAAACCCGTGAACAATTCTTCAAGTCCAATCGGAGGATATTCATTCGTAAATAAAAATATTCCTATATAGTAGATTACAATAAGACTCACGGAAAAAATCAACCTGTATAAAACCAGACGGTGATGGAAGAAGACTAGTGATAGATAACATTTTTTCCAAATTTTAAGGCGTATTTGTCGTTGACGCGTACAACTGGGATAGCAAAAAAAAAGCATGAGTATTTAGAATGGTAAAAAATTGAGAGGAAAAAGGTACATTTGATAAAAAGGCAGGGTGAAGAGAAAAAAAGTCAAAATTTATGAACTTTCTTTGATTAAAATTCTGAATACTAATTGAATGTAGATATTCAATTTATGGAAAAAATGGAAGTCAACATTTTTTTTTCTCTCATTCATTCGTGTTATTTTTTCGTTATTTTACAGTTCACTGGGTCTAGACAAATTTTTAAGAGAACTTTTTTTCTGGATGATCGAATAAAGCATTCAAACGACTAAGAAAGGATTTCGTACTGATTGAATTCTAATTAAATGTGCCAAAAGATAGAAAAATTAGTAAGAGGTTAAAAAAAACAATAAAAAAAGATGGAGGTGTTTTTTCACGACTTGCCGAGGCGGACGTTGGCAACGTTTTTTCCAGTTATAAATAAAGGTGCCAAGCGTCAGGCTTGTTTGGTAGTTTAGCAAATGGTGATTCGCCGTGCAAGTTTAATTGCATTGGGTCCGCAGACACCTTGTTAGGGGTCAGTGATTTTTCAAATTAGTTTCGCGCCGTTCGAGGTGTCGAAAGTCCGAATAATTGGTGCACTGGAATATAAAAGTTTCCAGCCAAAAATTTCCTTCACACAATATTCGAAAATTTGAAATTATACACGGGATCTACAAAACCGAATTAATTGGCTCCGAACTTTTATTCACTTTTTTTTGTTACTTGCAAAACTTCCAGTTCCAATTATAAAACCAAATTCAATGAAGAAATTTTTCCATTAATGTGTTTCGTTCGCTGGATTTGAATACGATCAGATTTTTCAAAACTCGCGACTGTTTGTCATCCGCCATTTTGGTGTTGCTCGTTCGAACAAAATGGCCGGCGTGTTCAGCGAGCTGATTTTGTACATTTTTAAATTAGGACTTCAATAGGATGTTCTCGGACGTCGAAAAAGGAAAGAAAACAATGTCTAAGGATTTATCAAAAGTCGAGCCTCGCTAACGACACACGCGAACCGTTTTAATTTGCCTTGCGCCCGTTTCTTGTTGTGTTTTATTTTTTTATTTTTTGTTTCCTTCATTCTTCTGCTCTGCACTTTTGAAAAGTCGATAATGAGTTATCGCGTTTCTAGAGTACGATTGCAATGCACGCAGCCAACGAATCATAACGAATTTACGCACGGGATCGATGATGCTCGACACTTTGATGATTCTCGCGACGAAGCTGAAACGAATCTAGTGACAATGTGCTTGTAAAAAAAGAAACGTTTAACGGACAAAAAGTAAAGTTTAAAACAAAAAGTTGTTGTACTCGATCCGATACACGATTACACAATATCGCGAAGATTTTTTGAGAGCAGAACAAAAAGTCGTTTTTAAAAGTTTAAGAGATACGAAATAAAACAAGTGAAACATATAAAAGAAACCCCCCTTCACAATCAAATGTAAAAAAATATTAAAATAAAAACATTCTCGGCTGGTTTGTCATCACCTGCATTTTTATGATTCTCAATAACAAAATACTGATGTGTATTTTTATATTTAGGATCTTGCAAAAAGCTGCGATCAATTTTTCAAAATTTTGTCCATTCAGTTGGGTCACTTTTTAAGAGAGAAACAATGAATTATTCATCAGATTGTCGATTCCCTTTTTTTTCTTTTTGGTGAAAAACATATCAACGAACAGTAACGAAAAATCTATTTTCGATTGTTATTCTCTACTGAGTAATCGATGACATAAAAGTCAGTTTAGTTGTTTCACTGAAAAAAAAAAAAAACAACAACAAAGAACATAGTTGTTCACTGATAATCATTCCTAAATGCAAAAAAGCGTGAAGACAAGAAACAAACAAAAATTGCAAAGCCTTCGACAGAGAAGCGCCTTTTTCAAATTTTTACCACGAAAAAAAAAACAAATAAACAAAAACTGAATGTGATACCACACGTGTTTTTATTAAAAAAAAACTTTGCACAAGAGTTTTTCAAGGCGAACAATTTTGTTATGGTTTTCTTACAAACTTCGAAGCCCAATTTACCGCAAACGAAAAAACTCATACAAAACTCGATGTACAAATAGTTGTCGGATTTTCGCGAACCGCAAAAATCTATAAATTAAACGTATATATTAATAATTGTAATAATATTAATGAATAAAATAATGCAAAAAAAAAACAAACAAAAATAAGCAGAGGGCAGAGAAAAAGAAATCTTGTATAACGAGGAAAAAAAACACGGACGGAGAAATATTTCGAGTCGGCTAATTTCACGTAGCCAAGACCCTTAAATACTCTACTTGTACACAAATTTTCATCCTCGCTCTTTTTCATCTGCGGATGCACAATAAGGTTGAGGCATAAAACGTTACGAGAAGAGAAGAGGGGAAAGACCTCCATTTAGCGTAATCCCACGCTGACGGTAAAAACAGATGGTTTTTTTAAGAGGTAGAAGGGGGAGGAACAAAAGTGCGTTGAACGGAGGATTGTTGATGAGGCAAATACAAATACAAATATTGTAACTCCGAATATACTCATTCTATGTTTATATGCGTGTTTTATATTAACGAAGAATTTAAAGGATTGCAAATAAGATATCACAAGCAATGAATGTGTAGCGTGATTATTAGTCTAGCGGAGCGATATGCAAGGCGAAGTTATTACACAAATGTAAAAACAAAACCAACCAAAAGCGAACACGAAAAGCAGAAAAGCTATTAGACGTGTGCGAAAATAAAAATGAATTATAAGAATCGATTTATCGAATGGCATAGTTAAATGTTCCGAAAAAAAAATGTCAAGTCATGGGAAGACGATTCCTTTTATCCTCATTTTTCAATTTCATTTTCGGTCCGTCTAAATTCATTGTGACGATATTTTACGAATCAGACAATTTTTCTCATCGGCCATCTTGTTTCTCGTTTGAACACAGAATGGCCTCCGGACACTGGCGCCACCTCGATTTAAATTTTTCAAACAGAGCTGCGACATTGAATTGTCATTTTTGAACTGATTTGTTTCCCAAAAATTATCTTCCTGAGACTCTGATCGTCTAAAAATGTTTATACGAATAAAGAAAAAAGCAACGTGGACTAAGTCGTATGTAAAAAAATACATTTTCGATTAGCTTCGTATCATGCTGTAGCATAAATCGTGCAATGCCAAAGGAATTCCGAGTATATTGACTTATATATATACATATATATGTATAACTATATATATATTATATATATAAAATGAGACTATTTACAATGTCCGAAGCTAAAAAAAAGAAATGATTGTGATGAAAAGATCCAACATATATAACGTATAGAGTTACCCGAGTTGGTGGCCCCGCGTACTCTCTTTTCATCTCTTGTTTTCACAACCGAATCGCCCCTGCTGTTCTCTCGAATCTCTCTAATTGTCGTAGTTGACATTGCAACGAGCAAGATGGCGCTGACTTCCATTATGTCCGACAAAAAGAACGGGATTGTTTGTATAAAAAAAAAAAAAAAGAGCGACCGGCAAATGAAGAGACACACGAGTGGAGCGCATCCTTGGATTGTGAATAAGTTTGTCGTTGTATAGAATTCGTGCATTGTTTTGTATCGAAAAGCACAATTATCGAATCGGAAAATCGACGCCCGAGGCCGTGTTTTCCGGATGTAAAAATTATGTAAAGTTGTGTGGGACCTGCAACGGGTTTTTCACCAGACGGATGAATTGAAAAAAAAAAAGTAATTATGATTAGTTGTAAAAATAAACAAACCAAAAAACTGAAATGTAACTTTAAGATGTGTTTCCGTGGCTCGAACGAACCTGGTTCAGCACAATCGAACTGAGTAGGGACTGAAATTTGAAATGGCAAACTAAATTTTCTAGATCGAAAATCATTTTTAGTTTCCAAACAAGAAAACAATTTGGAAGGAAAGAAAAAAATTTGTTTTTGTTGTCGCAAGTTAGTTCGATGGCCGTCGTTATTGTTTGATGAGAATTCGATTAAATCGTAACGAAGGAAAATGAGTAAAGACAGGGCCTAATGGAGCCAGCTCGTCCCTCTGCGTCAAACTTTGAATTTCGGTCGACTCGACGAACGTCGCTGGAACGGATCTTTGTTGTCTTGGCGAAGTTAACGGTTGGTGTTGACCTTCGCGTGGAGACGAGGCAACCTTGCGACTCATCTCTATCCACGGGACGTGTTCTGAACGAGCTGTGTATCGGCGTTGGAAACGTTGTATACTGGAATTTGAGCACAGAACATACAAGCAAACAATTTTTTGTTGTCCAAGTGCGAGAAAAAAAATCAGCTGTATCTTCTGATGCTCGACGTACACGCTGTACACACACAAAATTAAATAAACTTATTTATATGTTCTGTGCATATGCGTCAGGTTTCAAAATAAGAGCCGCGCTGCAGGAACGAAAGTCCACTTTTCAAACAATGAAAATAAATGAAATATACCTGGACTGTGTACAAAACGAGTGTTCGACATTTTATTTGCCTAACCCCTATCAAAAAAATTGTGTTTTTTCATTTGATTTCATTTTATTTCCGTTTGGGACGTTTGATCAGTTTATTCTTGAAATTTGCAAACCAAACTGTAAACAATACCAGCGAGTGTTTGCATTTTTGATTGTTTCCCTATGAAACGAAAAACTTTTCACATCGACAAAACTGAAAAAAATGGTAGTAGCATCAGAAAATTTTTTCTTAGTTTGATGTGTAGAGCAAATTTATTTGGTTAGATCTTCGTTTTTCGATGCGCGCCATTATTCTAAACGTTTGCGCAGTTGCAACGGTCAAATTCGAGCGGTTTCCGAACGTCTCCACACTCCCGACGTTCACTCGGCGCGTTCATGTTCAGGCAACTGCCGAGCCCGGCCGACCAGTCCCGAGCCGTTCCGAGGCCGCCATGATGGCGGTTGGCGACGTTTTCACCGACCACTACGAGATATTGCAGATTTTATTAATTGTTCGGAATTCCAGGAACGGGAACAACCCCATTCGACCGCGTAGAGAAAAAGCACGTTATATACCGAAGAGTTTTCAATCGACAACGTTCAATATTCAACGACATCTAGATGACGTGATATTACTCTCAAATTTGAATCTTGGCGATTACAATTTGTGACATCACTGCATGTAGGTGGCTTAATTTGAACGCGGAATTCAAAATAGAAATCGTTACTCGGTGTAACATAAAGATACTTTTCGTTACAAATGCAAGCAAGTTCACAATTTTTACTCCCTGGAGAGAGGGAATAAAACGCATTTTTACTCCCTCGAGGGACTAAAAAGTTTTCCTGAGGGAGTAAATAGTATATTTGTTATCTAGGGAGGTAGACGCGAAAATTTCAATTCGCTCATGGACAAAATTTCGCGTCATCCTCCCATGGTTAACATTATATTTTTCGTACCCAGTGGGCGTGAAGAGCCTTTTTGCGAAACGCCCTTGGGAGCAAAGTGGCACTTCGCGCCCGCTGGTACGAAAAATTCATTTTAATTCCTCTCTTCAGAGAGTGAAATTGGGATTTGCGTGCATGTGTGACGAAAAAATATTAATTAGTTTATTAATTTTCGAGATAAATGTGATAAATAATAAAGTTTTGTTTTATTTCTTGTTATTATTGATGATTTGTTCGGTCAGTCGTTAGTGTTAGTTGTTTAATTGGAAAATCTAAAAAGTATTCATGTGAAAGTTCATGGAAGATGAAATTCCAAGAAAACTTTGACAACAATTTATTTTAAATTTCCATCGCGGTGTATTGAAAAACTGATGAATAAAAGTGACTCCGAACATCGTTGGAAATCAAACTTGGACAATGTTAGGTCACCAAAAAATAGGTCGCTGACCTGCATCATATTGGTCTCCAAACCGAGTATTGTTTTAGTCTTATTAAATTAAAATTACTTTTTGGCGGTTTTTAATACTTTTAAAATAGCCACCGCCATCTAGCGGGCATTTTATCAGTTTTTGTAACGTTTTTCAATAGTCGGTCAAAACGTTTCTAACCTAACCTCCTTAGTTCGTGTTCCGCTCGTTCCACAAATCTAAACCTCCAAATAAAACGTACACGCACATTGTTTTGAAAAAAACCTGACTCTAAATTGAAAATAGTTACATCTCCAAATCAATAAATTAATTGTACAAATGACAAAAATTTAATTAATCAAATACAATCATTGTATTTAAAAGTTTGTTCCCAACTGGGATCAAGTTGTCAAAGTGTATACACGAGCCGGTTTGTTTACATCTGCACTCACGTGTCAAGTGATAAGATTGTTCACAACATAGAAAACAAAACAAATTATTGTTAAGATGAGTTTTAACAAACGAAAAGAAATTATTGACGAAGGAGATACGGTGGTTTTATATTTCAATCCTAACAACATGCACTCGATAGACGTGGTTGACAAAATTAAAAACAAGAAAGGTGAGATGGTGGAAAACGTTTTCCAAACAACATACGGGGCTTTGAAAGTTGTCTCCCTCATTGGGACGAAGTACGGTTCGAAGGTGGAATTGTCCAAAGGATGGGGCTACGTTTTGCAGCCCACACCTGATTTGTGGACACTCACACTTCCTCATAGGACTCAAATTATTTATGCTCCTGATATTAGTACGATCATTTTCTTATTGGATTTGAGACCTGGGAGTATAGTAGTTGAAACTGGTAAGTATAATAAACTCACTTCAATTATTGTATTATTAATTATTTTTATTATCAAATAAAATTATTTAAAATTATATTTGATATTTAAAAATTGTTAATTGAAGGATGAGTGATTGTGAGCTTTATATTCCAGGTACTGGGAGTGGATCTCTGTCACACTCTATCATTCAAACGATTCGTCCAACTGGTCATCTCTACACTTTTGATTTTCACAAGCAACGAGCTCAGATTGCCAGGGACGAGTTCAAATCCCACGGTATCGGTGACTATGTCACCGTCACTCACAGAGACGCCTGCACAAACGGCTTTGGAAATGAATTGAGCCACAAGGCGGACGCCGTTTTTTGGACCTCCCACACCCTTGGTTGACTGTGGATCACGCTGCTGATGTCTTGAAAGAATCTGGTATTCTTTTTTGAACGATCGAAATAATATTTCTATGAAAACTAAACAAAATATAAATATAATATATAAAATATAAATAGAATAAAACCAAAAAATTGTTAAGAACAAAGTTCTGAATGTGGTGGATTGTTTTTCAGGAGGTAAACTCTGCTCGTTTTCTCCATGCATCGAACAAGTTCAGCGAACGTGTACAAAATTAACCGCATGTGGTTTCGTTGAACTAAAAACATACGAGTGTCTTCAGAGAGAGCTCAGTGTTCAACAAAAACATTTGACTGTGCTAGATTTGGATAGCATGAAAAAGGAGGTGATTTATAGACGAATTCTGTTTTATGAAATGTACTGTTGAATGATAAGTAAGTGAATTGGAAGTTAATGAAGTATGATTTTTAATTTTTGCAGGATTGCCTTGACCCAAACTCTTTTGAAAAGAAAGAAGAAACAAAAATAACGACAGTGACACACTCCACGAACGTTCCTGGTCATACAGGTTTTGTGACCATTGCAACGTTGCCTCCCCTTTTTGCACGCAGAATAGAGAAAACGTGATTAAAGAAAAACATGAATAAATGAATACAGTGAGTGTTGATTGATTGAAAATAATTGTTATCAAAAAACATGTTTTATTCCTAAACGCGAAATGTTACAAACAATCGGTGAGTTTGTAAGTATTATATTAATACTTCGAAATTGCAATGGCATCGTTATGGCACCGCTAAATATATAAAATTAATAGTTTAATATCAATAACGACTTGATCGGATGGCGACGTAACGTGACATGAAAAAATAGAAACTTCTTGGCGCGAGATTCACAATCAGATCGTGCAAGTTTTGGCGAAACGTCAATGAAATTCAGTGAGTGCATGGGTTTAGTTGTTTCTTAATCTATGTCGGGTTCCAGGACAGATAATCTGGGCGTGCAGCAGCTTGGTATTCTTTAACCAGACATTCCACCACTTCACGTGAATTGTCCAGTTCATTCAAATTGTCTTCGAACATCTTTTCCTTTCGGAATTGTTCAAGGAAAGCTTCTCGTTTGCGCAGTTTGTCATACTGCTGAAGAGCTCGATCAAATAACTGAAACAGGATGTAAACACCTTAGAATACTGTTTACAAATATCTTATTTCCTTATTTCTTATGTGAAATATGTTGATTTTTATTTACCGAGGATATGTTTGTGTGATTTGCAAGCATGAGACCAGAGACTCGGTGTGTGCTTTGAATATACGGAGATTTCTTGGAGAGTGCAACTTGAATACTTGCAGGTCCCCAGGGAATGAATTGTGCGAGCTTTCTTTCACGTATTCTCTGCAAGGATCGGTGCACTTGCGTAGGATCTACTTCTCCCTACAAAAATAGAAAGACATTGATAAATCTAATAGTCAAGTTGATACTCAAACAAGATCCGTAGGATGAATTACCTGAATAATATTTAAAATAGAGATATAACAGTGAGCTGCATTTCTGTCAAGAGCTGTTGAAACCATCATGTTTTTCGGTTGCAACAAGCGCCTCATCACGTCCAAAACTGATGTTTTTCTAACCGACGCTTCCTGAAAAGAATGTTGATTATAGTCTTCCGCAATAAAATAATGAAATGTTGATTGGACAAATAGGGATATTATTGAGCACCTCATGTTCCGTTGTGAGTGGGGTATAACCAGTCATGAGAAAATGTAAACGAGGCGTGGGTATCAAAGGTGCAATTAGTCCGACCAAATCGTTGTTCATATAAGATGGGTATCTGCAATTCAAACAGTTTTCAATCATTTTTACACCGAGTTTGTAAAAATTAAAATTTCAAAATGATGATTCAGTATGTTTAATTGTAAAGTTTCATAAAATTTACCTCAGAGTTGTAGTGCTAACAGACATAATAGTTGAAACCAACTTATTCACGTGGGTGAAACTTGGATTCTCAATGTGAAGCCTGTCAGACGCAATCCTGTTCAAAGCTGTGTTGTCCAACACGACGACACAATCAGCACACTGTGTCAATCGTTTCAGAGTCAACAAGGAGTTGTAGGGCTGAACCACCACGTCACTAAAATTTCAATCAAACTTACTATGTGATTTATACTATTGACAAAAACTATTTACAAAAAATAGTTTTTAAAACTATAGTTTATAAAAACTAGAATTCTTCATTTTAAAAAATCTGTCTCAATTTTTTTCTATTACTCATTTGACAAACCTTACCTTATCTCATCTTGGTTTGGAAAAACACTATACGTCTCAATGATTTTCTTCGGAAACCGATCAGCCAAAGATTCTAACATGAACGATCCCATACCAGATCCTGTTCCTCCAGCTATAGAATGGCACAGAACAAATCCCTGAAAACATGATCAATAAATTAGAATGACAAAGGAAAACTTGCCAATAAAAAAAAAAAAAAAAAAAAAAAAATTGAAAATTAAATGTACTTCTAAACTATCGCTGCCATCTGCTTCTCTGTCGAGGATATCAAAAATTTCCTCCTGCAATTTCTCGCCCTGGTGATATCCTGATGCCCAATTATTTCCAGCACCTCCTCCATCTTTTGACAAGTAAATATTTTCAGGATTGTAAAGCTAAAAAGATCAAAATTATTCAAATGAAAAAATGAAGTTGTTAAGATGTACCACAGATTGTTTGTGACTTAAAATTAGTTGTTCATACCTTTGAATATGGAGAGGTCATAATTGTGTTGATGACACGAGGTTCCAGGTCCAAAAGCACAGCTCTTGGGATATAATGCTCGTCATCTGACTGGTAAAAAAACACATCTTTCCTGTCTTGTCCGTCTGTCGCATAATCTTCCAAAATTCCTTCCGGACTTATTCCGTGCTCTGCGCAAAGTCGTTTCCAAAACTCGAATCCAACTGAGATGAAAGAACAAGACAAAAGATTTAACAATTGTTATTCAAATAACAAAATTTAGGTCAAAGTTGAATTTTTGTTTTGCAGAATGTCAACATGTTCAGAGGTTAGCTGGAAATTGTTTGATATATTTTTTAGACTTACTCTGGTTACCACATTGGCCAAGTTGCAGGGTGATAATTTCGCAAGGCATGATTGTGAGAACGAAATTGTTTAACGAGAAATCGAGAGATGAAGATCGTGCGAAATTGATCGAAACCAATGACCGATCGGTTTGCCGACTTTTCCGATGTTGAATTCAGTGACAGGTCAGGTCCCAAGACTCGGGCCACGTTTCATTTCAAAGAATCAACGAAAATTATGCAGAAGGTAGTTGTTTTTTTCGCGGTTTTACAAACAAACTCGGCGTCGTGCAACCATTCGAATCGCTTTGTAAAAATGATAAATATTCTAAAAGCGGGGATCTGCCTTACCGACCATGACAATCAAATGGTAAAGTAGATTGGAGTAACAAGCGACATCTGTAATTTTCAGAATTTCAAATTTTTAGAGAAATCCGATTTTTTAATAGATTCAATTTTTGGTGGCAAAATTGAAAATTTTATTTTTTTGTTCAACTAGAGACAAAATTTATTATTCATTTAATTTTATTTTGTAATTCTTAATTTAATATTTTCTTTGGTAATTTTGAACTTAGATGACGTAAATTAAATAGAATCCGTTAATTATATCTGATTCAATTTTTGGTGGGATATTTAAAAATGGAAATTTTTTTTTTTTTTTTTTTTTTTCAACTG
Source organism: Trissolcus basalis (assembly GCA_025266255.1). Lineage (NCBI taxonomy): Eukaryota > Metazoa > Arthropoda > Insecta > Hymenoptera > Scelionidae > Trissolcus > Trissolcus basalis. The sequence continues at coordinate 7,876 of JAAMPD010001569.1, read as the reverse complement.
AAAACAAAATTTATAATTTTGTAATTGTTGATTGACTATTTTCCTCCGTAATTTCGAACTTAAATGACGATAAATTAGACAGACTTTAAAAATTAGATTGAAAATGTTAATTTTATTAACAAAAATTTTATTTTGCAATTGAATTTTGATTGTAATTGTGATTTTCTATTTAGTTATTTTTTTAAAGTTAGGGACAACGAGTTTTAGAGCAACAACAACAACAACAACATAAAACCCGTTTTTCCTACGTACAGAAAAATACCATATATCATATATATATATATCATACTATCGTCAAACCAAGTGGGTATCAACGGTGTAAAGCAAATGTGTTTATCTTATCAAAATTTTACAAATTTTGATTAAAATTAAAGTTATGCGATACATATTCCATTGTAATATTGGGTTCCCTTGTCCACTTGTATATCACTACCAAATTGTTGATTAGATAAAACTCCTCTTGTTTGTAGTTCAAAGAATATAATTGATAAATATTCTTCAGCCTCTGAAAAATCAGTTACATTTTAATACCTTTGTGAATACACTTCAAAACTACATTTGCTGCAAAACTACAAAAATACATTTGTTGTAATTCAAACTCAATCTATTTGGCGCATCTTTGGACTAGTTTAAACAGACAGGTAATCATTGTTATATAAAAATTATTAATAATTTTTAATATTCAGACATTCTTTGTTTCGGCATTTGATTCTTACATTTTATTATCAATTAATTTTGCAGTTAAACATGCCTGACCACGAACATTCGAGGAGTAATTCTGTCGATTCAAATGTCAGACAAAAAGTTGAGGTCAGCAATACAAAATCTTCAGACCAATGTCCTCACGTTGAAAGTAAACAAATTGGTGAAATTTCACAAGGAGAGGCACTTCATTCGAACGAAATAAATGAACGAGAAAGCACATCTACAAGAAGCGAATTGAGATTAGACATGACAGATGGTCATAGGCAATATTGCTCAAACCAACAAAACAACCTGCCAACACAAGTTCATGACGATAATTTAACAAAATCAAAATCACATCAACAAAAAAAAACTGTTAATGGGTCGCAAAATGTTAATGATTTTTTTCACAGTTTGATTGCAATTTTTATTTTTTTATTACCTATAATGGCAGTTATAGGATATTTCGTGGGGATTTACATTTTTTATAGTATATATTTTGGATTACTTTTCATGGTTTTCTTTGTTTTATCATTTCTCGCTTCTTCGTCACGATATTTCAAAATAAAAACGAGTTTTTTAACATTATGGTGGAACGGGTTGATTTGTACCTCGTTTATATTTTGTTTTTATGCTGTCTATGATATTCATTCTCGCGGTGGGTTAATATTTACTTTAACATGTTCGGTTACATTTATAATAATTTCAAAAATTTATTCTTTCTTTGAAAAAGAAATTGACAAAATTGTATTTGGAGAATCAAAATGATCACAGATTAATTTATATTTCAAAAAATGAAATACAACATTGACGAGAGTTTGCATTGTTTTATTTTGAAAAATGACAAATTTATACGGTGGACAGTCACTATAACAATTGGAAGGGATGTAAAAAATTCGATGCCGAAGAGAATTCAAAGATTTTATTCATTTTCAATTGGCTCATTGGTCATTTTAAATCGTCGCGCAATTATATTCGCTAATTAGCGTATTTCGGAAGCTAAAAATACTGTACAAGAGAATTATAATTTATTACAAACATTTTAACAACGAAGATTAGATAAAAAATGACAATTTTTTCGTTTACTTTTGTTCATTTCGTAGATGTGTTTCGTTTATTTTTCAATTGATGTGTCAACAGAATTATCAAATCAACGCCCGTGTTTTTTCGATCAACTTGAAAATATTCACACAATTATTAAGAAGATTACAATGGATACACGTATTACTTTTTTTGTCCTCCAATTTTTTTTGTTAATTCCTTAGACGCAAAAATGATCACTTGACGAAATAATGGGAAACACTGATTATTTTCGTCGCTCGTGCCAGGAACGATTCATTTCCATCCGAGACTCATCTTTTGTAAAATAAATCTTTGAGAAAAATGTCTCGCTCCAAAATCAGCACCACCTAAAGAATTAAATAACGTGACGTATATTTCCCATTCGTTGAATTGTTTCGGCTGTTTATAACTTTTCTTTTTGTTTTCTTCATTTCACTTGAGTGTAGTCTTCAATGTATAAAGTTGTTTATCAAGAGACGTTAAATGCCCCTCTAAATAAATAATGGCTTATCGCTTATCATAATTTTATTTTATAAAAATTAGTTTTCACTCAAGAATCATTCATTTCTTGCTACATATCTAATCACTTCACAGATTTTTACAATGCATATATGAGCCAAGTATTTAGTATTCTTCTATTAGAAAGAAATTTCTAGCAATCCTAGGGAAAAAACTTGTTTGTATATAATAAATGAATTAATTATTCAGTCGAGCGATTTTGGCAGTTATATTATTTCTTAGAATGTCCCGTAAAACACTTCCTAGTCACAATTTTTGTGTTTCTATACAAAACCAAAAATCAAACGCTGCTAAGTCGAGAAACAAAATCCTTAGTTCTTCTTCATCTTTTTCTTTTTTTTTCTTCGTACACAGGTTTTCCCAAACACATACAAAATCTTGCACATCTATTTTTCTACAAGTATTACAAGTAAAACATTCATGTAAGAAAATTTCGTATGATAATTATTGCACGTCAAAGTTTGATTTCCCAACATTCATTACACATAATCGTTTCCTCGCTTAAGCTTTAAGTATTTTTTTTTCCTCTTTTTTTTTGTTTTTATTTTTTTCGTCTGACCGAATTTTGAATTCGATTTCAGTTTTCAAACTTTGTTGTTCGTTTATTGACTATGGCATCCTGTAAACTATCACATCTATTAGTATGTTTGTACTATATTTTATAAGAGACTTTATTCTTTTTTTCTTTCGTCGTTTCAATGTCAAATGCTTTTTGAAGACGCGTTTTAGCGAAACAAAAATTAATCCCTCGGAAAGATTCATTTTTCATGAAATTATAATTTGTCAGCGATGACAATGTGGAAGATTTATCATGGAAGACAGCGCATCAGAACTTTTGGCAAATTCAAGAGAGAGAACTCAAAAGTAATACAAGTTTTTTTTTCAAAGAGAAAAAGTAAAAGCGTCGGAATGAATTTATTGCTCGTTAAAGTTCAATTTCTTGTTCATTCAGATAATTTAATTTTTTTTTAGCAGAGAGTATTGTTCGGTTAATGTTAATCACTAACTTTTTCGTGCACCATTGTTTAATCCTAAAGATGTTCCACTATTCAGATACTTTCCCACATGAGCGGCAGAATAAAAAAGATATGTAAGTTTGTTCTCGCCTATAAAAATACTTTTGCTGATGTTCAAACGTTTGGTCTCATTTTATCACTTGGATGAACGAATTACTTTGAGAAACATTGTACTTGGTCGTTGAAAGGGTTTTTTTTTATAAATATCGATATCAGTACTAAGACGTCTACCAGCAACTACTCAATTTCCTGCTCTAAAGTAGCTCCTTTGAAGAATCTATAGAAGTTTAGTTCAAATTTTCGCGAAGAGAGAATTGGACTCGTCTATGATCTAACTAATATTGATATCAATGTAGACGTACTTTGTTTTTTCTTATAAACTACCAATTTTAAATGCAATTACACTGATACTTACAGAACCCTTCGTTTAAAAGCAAGTGGGACGAAAAATTGTTCTACATTCTGACTAGGACTAATCTAAAACGAAAACTTGCACATCTTTTTATTCAACTTTGCCATGTGGCTGATCGAGAAGAATTTAAGCTTATAAACTTTGGGAAATCCCGTGTACCGTCCTATTATAATTCGGATAGTCTAACGAAAAAAGAGTTGAAACCCCATAGACTAGTCGAGTTTTAAAAATCATCCAACCAACGAAACAATTTTATTTTGTTCCAATCGAGATTTTTCCACTTCTATAACGGGGTCTTTTTTTATTTTTAAAATCGGAGATGTACGCACTAAACTGTTCATATCAATATTGTCTAACAAAACTGACGGTTTGGCAAATATTCATGTCTTTTTGTATAGTACAAGGTTTTTCGGTAAAATCACTATTCGAAATCGCACTCTCATTCCCGCACAGAAGTTCGTTTGTTATTTTTACCATACGTGTCTGTCGGAGGGGTGGATACATGGATCCTATGTATATTAAATGTATTTTACATTAGTTTAATTTATTTCATTCGCTGAGACAAAAATGTATTATAAGAAGAGAGAGATAGGAAAAGTCCTATGTGCGGTGCTCATAACAAATATGTTTTACTGTAACCATTCAATGCTAGAGAGAGAGGTGTCTATATATACACAATAAATACTTCGAGGCATTCCCATTTTGCGAAATCATCACACACAGAACACATAACCGTGATTTGTTAGGTTTTTGTTGGTTTCCCTTATTTTTTTTCTTTGTTCTTGTTATCTTTAAAAAAATAGGAAGAAACTATCGTTTACAATCTTGACTTACTATGTTAATTTATCATCGATACACATAATTACATAATATTGCTCTAATGTATTACGAATGAAAAGCGATTACTTATGGCTGCCCGAAAATATTTGTAACAGTATAGTTAGTTGTTCCTTTTTTGTTTCTTATTTTGGTTCGCAATTTTCGTAGTCCTCTCATTGCAACACATGCCGTTTAATCATAAATATATGAACAATAAGCGCTAGCACTAGATATGAGCTTTGTCAACGAAAAGTGGAAGGATGACAAATCGTTGGAAGAAGTAGTATTAAGCTAAGAGGTATGTGTGTTGTGTGTATACGTTCTTCTTTTTTTTTTTTCTTAATGTGCAGAACCCGCTGCCTGGAATGATCGCTTGGAGAGTATTTTTGTGTGTCGCAAAAAACATTTCGGGAAATCGGAAAAAACGAACAATATCGAATGGAATGATAAATATTTCTAAAAAGTCAATTCGCGAAGATCACTGATGTTGATATAACGATGCGCAAAAAACAAACGTTTCAAACCTATATCTGATTGGGGATCAATTTGAAACGCACCTGGTCTTCGCGACATCGAGTAAAAGTCGAAGGTATAAACATTGTATTAAATATCTAATTTTTTCTAATAATATTTTTTTTTCTTCATTTTCTTTTTGTGTTTTAAATACACCGTACACTAAATTGTGTACAATCTTTTCGACCCTGAGCGAAAAATTTGGATAAAAATGTTGACTCTATCTATTTGTTTTTTTTTTTTTTATAATTTTTTGTAGATATATAAAATGGAAGTTGGCCACAAAACAATTATAATACCCATGAAAAACTGACGCAGGAACGAAGCAGGTACGATCAATAAATGGTTCGTTCAAGCCTAACGCCCGACACGTGGATAATTAACAACCATAGATTTATCATACAAGCCCGGTTGAGAAAAAAAAACACTATCATGCATCACGACTGCATGGCGTGGACTAGGCTAATGGTTTTCATAGGTTTATAATTCAAAACAAAAAGTTGCATATTAAGAAACGAACATTTTTCATCTTGCCAGTCGTTTCAAGCAATCGTTTCAATGAATTTGTTTTGTTATTTTCAAAAGTTGAATTTTATTTACAAAATATAAACGTTATTCGCTAACAATGCTAACTTGGCAATGTGTGGTTCACAGTAAATGTACTTTTACAATATCTTGAATCAATGGTAAATCGAAAGATACACTGAGGTTGGTTTTTTTTTCTTTCAACCAGCTAAAACTTTTTTTTTCCCCCTTTAACATTATTCGGTTGCAATTCATTAAATTGATTTTTAAATTTACTAGTCTATTTGAATGCATGACTGGTATTGTTGGCACAGTTTTGCTCTGTACAGCCAATGCTGGAAGTGGAGTGTTCGCTTTTAATCAATTACCAGGATTTTGACTTGGAAGAAATCGGCTTTGGCAAATCAATTACGTGAATTATATAAAAATAAATGAAATATCACATGTGTTCAAATGTAACACAATACATTCGTCGTAAAATATGCACAAAAGGTATATATGTTACTTTTTTTTGTTATAAAACAATTGCGTATCCTTGGTTGTTTATATTTTCTTTTGGTTCTTTGAATCACTTGGACATGTGCAAGTAATTGTAGTGCTAGCGTCTACTGTAAAGTATTGATACAAAGCTTCAATACTTCTCGTAAGTATTTGTTGGTATGATATTCGTTTCTGCATTATAACAAATATTTATAAATAACGTATGATATAATAGTCACAATACGAAGATTGATAAATAACAAATTTATTTGTCGTAACGATGCGTCGGTTTATGCTCATTATTTTCATTCTCTTTTTTTTTTTCTTCAACTTCCATCATTTATCGAACATAACAAAAACGATAAAAACTAATTCAATGAAAAAGGCGCGATGATCGTTTTCCCTTCTTCAACCAGAGTTGGCTACGACAAATAATTTTGATCCGAATATAAGTTTTTCTGATTTCTCGTTTCCTTTAATTTGCTTTTTTTTTCTTTAATATAATTTCGAGTATGTACATATTTGTCAATATTGTTTTTTTTTCTTTTCTTCTCATTTGTTCCTTTTCTTTCTCCAATATATAACTTAAATTAGACTGAAGCTCGTCGCAATTGGTATTGTAGCTCAAGAGCGTGTGGTGGCAGCGTCTTTACAGATGAAGAGTGTCAGATGCTAGCCCTGTGTTGGCACAGTGGCGGCAGTTGCAATAGTGGCGTCGTTGGAGGACGTAAATCATTCCTTAGACTTAACGTTGGAATCGGTTGCATCGGCAATAAATGCAAAATTTTTACAGGGGATCGTCTTACCGTGAATCGGGGCCTTCTTCGTTTCTTATAAAAGCCGCTACATCGACAACTGCACACAGACGCATCGTCGTCGAGGGATATTGTATCCCCTTGAGTGCCCAGTTGACCCGATAATATCGAGCCGTTTGCAGTTATTACATCACCTTCTAAACGCACAGCTCCTTGAGCAGCCTAAAACGATTGCATTGAACGTTATACTCTCGACGAAGCTTGATCATAAATCTTGAGATCTTGTTTTGTGATCACTTGGCAGTGATACAACGTGCATCAAGTCGGACGTTAAAATTGAAATTTCAAAAGAGCCCAGGTAATCAATTCAAATATCCATCCATAAATCGCACATATATGATAACATTTATGGCACATATATCAGTTTTTATTTTATCATATGTTGATGATTCGTATATGGATAACATTTATAGGTCACACATCTGATCAAATATATGAACATGTCAACAAATGTCAATCTTTTATTTTCGTTCTTGTAATATTGGAATATATAACGTCTATATGTTTTTTGTGTGATTTTAAAATTACATATATAACTCACACAGGACAAAAAAATTATTTTTTTTAAATATATTAATTTTTTTTTATTTCAACCCGTTTATATTTTGAATATAATTTAAAATGTATTATATATATGAGTTTTGCGTATAATTTGACTTATATTTTTTTGTCCGTGTGAGATATATATGGAATTTTGACCATTTAATGAGAAATATAAAATTCGAATTATAAAATTTGTATTTAAATTTGTAGGAGCATGAATTTAAAGATGAAAAAAATTAGAATATTACAATTCATATTATTAAAAAGTCTTATAATACTATAATATATAATGCCATATATGTTTTTGTGTGAGTTATATATAGGATTTTGACCATGTGATGAGAAGTATAAAATTCGAATTATAAAATTTGTATTCAAATTTGTAGGAGGATAAAATTCAAAGATGGAAGAATTATAATATCATAATTTATAAATATTAAAAAATCTGATAGAATTATAATATATAATGCCATATATGTTATTGTGTG
>JAAMPD010001568.1:0-22851 GCA_025266255.1 Trissolcus basalis | reverse complement strand
AAATTTATAAAATATAAAATAGAATATATTTTGTATATAAGAAATTTATAAAAAGCGGCAATAAGTATAACAGAATAGAATATATTTTGGCGGATATATTTTTATCCGTGTGGGCTTTTTTGGTTATTATATAAGAAAATTAAAATTCCGTAGAGTTAAAATAATTTTTTACTACATGGTCGACAGCCTGCAAAATATTTAGAACGTGTTAGAATTATAGCGCAGTTTTTTCCCCTGAAGAAGTACTGACCCAGTGGCTCACAGCGAAATTGCGTACAATTCAAAGATTTATCGCGATGCAACGCGCTTTGTGCAGCTATATTTGAACGGCAACCTTTATGCAAGCCGCGATTTTACGGCGCAGCAAACTGTCGCGTCCGTAGCTAGTAACGGTAATGTCTTCCGTTCATACAACCATCCACATAACTTATGCCCACCGGCAAACCACGCGGTCCGCTGTTGCTCATTCTTGTCGTCCTCTTGCAGCCACTCGACATCGAGCAAATTTTTCTTTTTGTTTCCCCACGCCATCATCGTAACATTCACAATTTAATTCTGTAATTACATTTAATAAAATTCCATTTTTTTCCTCGCCCCGACATTTTATTGAATTTCTCTTTTATTATACTGCCGCGGATATTAAAAATGAAACTTTAACTGCGGGACATTTAATAAATTTCATTTGAAGGTTTCGTAATTAAATTTTTTATCTGGATTACAACATTTGTATTAATTTTAATTAGCAGAAAGTATGAATTATACAATTGTAAAACTGATGTTTGATTGCTGTTCACTGTTTGAGGATTGATTTTGTAATGAAGTGAAACTTTTCGTTATAATGCAAATTTCAGCGTACGAAAAAAAAAGAAAAAAATATTGTAGTACTGTTTGAATAATTGAAAACGATATTTAATCAATATTCAATTAAGGAGCGTTATATAATAACGACGACGCACTCAGTTTGATGCGATGTTTGAACATGAGCTAATCAACTATCGACTTGGCAAAATAACATTATACGCAAAATCAATGAAATTGAACAACGAAGGCAAAATTGCCGGAGGGTGGGAAAAATATTTTAAATGATCGCAGTAGAAATTTGCAATTCATGCGGCGCGATTTACAGAGATAATTGCGCTAGGAAGACTTAATGAAAGTGAAGATAGTTGGCAACTTTTATGCGCGAGCGCGATTTATCTTCAAGTGAAACAAGCCGAGTATAGTCAGCCGGTCATTTATTTTCATTATTCTTGCGAATTTTTTCCTACTTGCCTTGTGTATTGCTTTATTAAAATTAATATTAGCATAATCATCATCCCCACTCCCCTTTTTTCATATCACTTGGCAAAGCAATTAAAAACGCCCAGGCACTTAAAAAACAACTGAGAAAAAATTGACATTGATCGCTGTAGTTTATTTTTGTATTTGATTTTTTTATATTCTACATATAAGTCTTTTATAAATTATTTATGCAGCGGCAATAAAATTTAAAGATGACAAAATATAATATTATATATAACATTCATATGAAAAAATATAAAATTAAAATATATTTACTCATATACTTTGGACCCATCCCACATGGACGAAAATATATTTCGAAATATATTTCATGTATATTCTACATGTAAGTCATTTACAGATTATTTATAAAAAGACAATAAATTATATAAATAAAGTATAAAATAAATATAAATTGTATTGAAAAAATATATTTCATTTATATGAAAAACATAGAAGTAAAATATATTTATTTGTATATTTTTACACGTACATTTTTGTCCTTGGTGGAACTAATACGAATTTTTGTTACCAATTAAGCAATTTAGCTATTAAAAATACCCAAAAAAACCCTTACACTAAGAATATTCGTTTAATATTTTCTATTATAATTAAATTTGTTAGTATTAACTAATATCAATTTTTGTTACCAATTAATATGAATTCAATACCAATTTTTAATACTAACAATTGTTCTCTTTTTTCTGTTACAGTATTATAAACAATAATAGTGTAGAGAAGCCAGATCCGGACAACATAAAAATGTTTGTCGGTCAAGTTCCCCAAACCATGGACGAAAATGACCTAAGAGCTATGTTTGAAGAGTTCGGTAAAGTGCACCAGATAAATGTTCTACGTGATAGGTTCACCGGCAGAAGTAGAGGTAAGCTTCTTCCATCCAGAATTCTATAAATATTAAATAAAACTGATTGAAAACATCGAATTAAAATTGCCTCGGACGTAAAAGTTCGCAGAAGAAGCGGGGCAAAAGTGTAAAATGAATTTTTGTTGTAAGAAAAATAATTTAAAAAAAAGGCAGCAGAAGGGCGCAGATCGAATTTAAAAAAAAAAGTGATACGCTGTATAAGTACTTTGAAGAATTAAAAGGGAGAAAATTAACGCGGAAAGTGAAAGCCAGAGGAGAGAGAGAGAAGAAAAAAAAGTTGTTTACTTTTTATCAAGCTTGTTGATAGTTGCACATTAAAGCTCGGGTTATCTAGTGTACATCACCGGCGCTCTTTTGCGGAAAGAGTTAGGCTGCCTTTATTGGATTATAAGTCACGCCATCAAGCCACACGTTGGACTCGCCCCGAGTAAATTGACTACAAACTGTTTCGCTATTAAACAAATATTCTTGCCGCAAATATTCGCGAGATGGTTTTGAAATTGAGTCAATCGATAACGGTAAGCCGATTGACCAATCTTTCACGCTCGTATTGCGAATGCATTCATTTGTGAATGACGTATTTCTCGACGATAATTCACCTTTGCGATTTGATCATTCATTCAAAAAACAAACAAACAAACAAACAATTTTAGTTCCGTGAAAAAATAAAAAATAAAAAACAAACAAAAAAAAACCGTGGAGCAACAAAAACTTTTCAATCAAGAAAAGTAACGGTGTTTAACTTTGTTTCCTTCTAATAAATCATATCTGACATAAATCAGTAACACACAAATCACATCAGTTTTTCAGTGGAATAAAATTTTTATAACCCCCCGTAAGTTGGGTCGGACCGAATTCGTGTCTCCTCCACTTTTATTTCGCCGGAAATGTAATTGCGTGGAGACCGGGCGGAAGTGCCGGGAGGTGGAAGTACTTGCAGGCAGCGTGTGTGCCTAGTTCGATTGTGTGCCCTCAGATCGAGCCAAGCGGATGAAACCGAGACGTTTGGCTGTCACAAAGAAGGAGACGGCAAATAAAACGCTACCGCCGGACGCCGGGGAAAGTAGCTCTGCGTGTTCGTGTGCATGTATATAGCTATAGCTATACCTATATAGCTCGCAAGATCGATGCCCCAGACAGCGGTGCTCGTCGCTCGCCTCTACGCTCCTTTCTTGGTCTATTGATCTGAAGGAGAGCATGCTCGTTCCTTCGAATCGGCCAGGAGAAAAAGAAGAATCACTCCTCCCGCCATGTCCTTTCCCCATTCGCGGAGAACATTTAACAAACATGTGCATGTTACGGTGTCAGTTGCGGTAATTTCGTTCAACAAATTTCGCTTGATTAAATTTTATCCCGTGACTTTAACTGGTCGAACTAAGATCTTTGATTTCTTTTTTTTTTTTTTTTCTTCTATTTCCTACTTCATCCTTTTGGAGATAACAGAAATCGTAAGGAAAATATAGCAATTGGATGTAATAAATTAAACTGAATGTAAACAATTTCAATGTTATTTAGAATGAAATTATTCTCAAGTGTAATATTATACTAAATATGACTGAATTTTCAACACTGAATTTAAAATCAAAATTTTCATTTTATTATTCATTTTTTTGATTCTACCTGACGATTTGAAGTATACTTTGAAACAAAAAATTGACATAAAGATTAAATTTTTTCTATGATTTATATTTTTCCAAAGTGTTATTGCTGTAGAAAATTGTAAGCCTGCTTATGCTATATTTTACGTCATAAAGCAAATCATTATTACACGGAGAAAAAAAATCTATCAAAATTTACTGAACTGAAAATTTAATTTCAGTTCAGTAATTTTTTATGCTCATTCATCAAAATATGCTGTAAGTTTCAATAATTTTCCACGAATTGTACTGTTCAGTAAATTGTCATTTATAAATTATATTTGATGGAATTGTTTTCTCAGTGTACTTGAATAGTGGCATTCATAGGTTATGTGTATATTATACGTTTATTTGGCTTCGAATATAAATTAATTTTCTATGTGACATTCTACTCAGACTGTAAAATTCACACCTATACTTAGAGGACAACCACATTATACACTACATGTAGTATAATTTTATGTATTTTTTATTTATTTATTTATTTATTTTTTCTACAGTTTATGAAAATCTATACAATAAAGCCCCGGAGAAAAATGATAAAAAATGAACCGAGCTGACGCGTTTGAGGCAGTGTCCTCTAAATTTAATCTCCTTTTTCAAGATCAAGGTACATATTTGACAAATGCGCCCGAACCTTTCGATTGCCGTCAAACGTTATGGTTCGGAGTATATTTTTACGTCCCCGTCGTATCTGCCGAGCAGTCGATATTTGATTATACTTTTATGCTTATTCCGTCATTTTGTGAGGCGATGTCCAAATGTCAAGGTCCCTTCCGACCATCACTTCTTTCGACCGATCCATCTTCATCAGCGGATACAAAATTTTGTTCATCGATCTGATCGCAAATTTCTTAGGTGATTGACGTCTTTCACTCGAGTGCTGAATTAGCAAACTGAAAACGCAACTTTCAACCCAACCACTTAGAAGTAAATTTCACTTGGCTGTTTATTTCTTCTATCCTCTCTCTCTTTTATTTCTTCCTTTCTTGTTTTTTGTAATCATCAGCTCAATCGCCTTGTTTAACGCCGGATACAATAATCACAGCGGAGCATCAGAGTTTTTTTTCCGCCTGGCTGTACAATTCTATTGGTTATTTGTGATGATACCCTTGGGACTGGGAGTCGTTCAATGATCACCGAGCAAACTGCGAGATGCAGGCTGCGTTATTTTAGGTCTAACTTCATCAGCGCCAAGTTGTGAACAAAAGTTTTTGCCCGTGCAAAGAACATGCATGATACGAGAATATCGATGAAACATTAAAAGAGAGGCTAATTGCATCCGTTCCGCTAATGCATTAGTAATTTGTCTGATTGAGTGTTGAGGAAATTGAGTAATTTCGAAAATGTTTTCGCTATCTCGCCAAGTTGGTCGGGTAATTTGTTTTCCCTTTTTCCACGATTTTGTTTGTTGCTTAGAAACGTAACCTCTGTTCTCAACATAACACTCACACTTTTATATATTGGCAATATAATGCCAAAATATAGTCCAGTATATTAGCAATATAATTATAAGTACCCCAGGCAAAAAAACTACTAAAAAAGATCATATATTGTCCATTCATTTTCAATATATTAGCAATGTATTATTTTTAGCGAATCATATATTATTCATGTATTGACAATTAGATATATTTGTCAATATATTGACAATATATGAACATGTTTATTTGTCATGGTTGAGTGTTTTTCATATATGGACTATATGTTGGCAATATATTATCAATTTTTAAAAAGATTCAATATATTATTATTAACATATTGTCCATATATGATTTCTGATATACTTTTTATGTATAGACAATATATGATCCATTTTAATACAGACATATATGGTACATATTTGACACATATATGGCGAAACGTATTCCGGGAAAAACTATTACGGAGACATAAATACGTGTATATATAAAAACTATATGGATTATATATGCAGCTATATCTGTTAAATATATTTTATTTTTATTATTTAATTTATTCTTATTAAAAAAATCATATATTGTCTATAAATATTGTTAATAGATATAGACAATATGTTGATCATATATGTTTGAATATATTTCATATATGGGCAGTAAATCGGCAATATATTAGCAATTTTCAAAAACATTCAATATATTTTTGAAGTATAGTCAATTAATTGTCCATATATTGACAATTATTGTCAATATATTTTTTCTGTATGGACAATAATGATCCTTGTTACTAAAAATAGGAAAGACATTTTTCCAATTATAGGTGAAATGAGGTTGGCAAACTGAAGGATCAAGTATAATTGCAGTTAATTAGATCAAATAAAACAAGCTGATAAAGTCAAAATGGGCTACTTTAAACAGGATTGCCATATTAGCGGGATCAGAGGGACGAGTTTAATTACGAGTTGCATTTGTTTGGTCGTGAAACGTGCTTCCCTCGGCCTCGTCCAGGTGCCGAGAAATGTTTGGTCACCAAGATGCAACGTTTCGCCCGAATCCATTCTCGTGTACGGGTCTGTTCTCTCGACGTGTTTGCTAATTACAAAACATCATGAATTGCGCGCGAATAAAGCGGATTCGTGCAAAACTCGAACACGCAGTTGCTCATCAAAGTCGCGCAGAAAACAGCAACCAACAAGCAAAACGCAAATTTGATTTTTTGGTCTCGCCATGAGGAACAATTTTTTTCTTCTTTTTCATTTTTTAAGCTTTTTTTTTTGTCTTTCAAGTTAGGAACAAAAATTTGTTTTTTTCCCGCCCGAAAAATTAACGACCATTTTTAAACTGGAACAACTTCTGTGACTTCTAAATAGCGATAAAAACTTTTGTGAGCTATATATTGTGTGTGGTTTGCTCTTTTTTTTTCCCTTCTTCTTCTCTCTGTCGGTTATTTTTTATTTATTTTTTTCAATAACTTTTTCCTTCTTCAAAAGATAACCGAAGAATGCAAATGTTTTATTTCCGTTCGTTCGGAAAAGAAAAATCATGCCGAGTCCGCGGCTGTGGATAACCGCGTCGAGCTAAACCGGTTTTTGCAGCGCAGTCAAACCCGAAAAGTTTTGGCATCCGGCCAGGATTATAAGGAGCCCGACACTGTAAAGTTTAATTTCTCAAATCCTTGCTCGCCTTGCATTCTCACTCCTTTCTCTCCTTTTTTTCTCCTTCATTTGTTCCAAATGACTTTTATTGTTGCTGTTTTTGATCCGAACTTTATTTCCGAGGCCAGAGGAAAAAAAATGTGATATCTATATTTCATTGCACGACCAAAAAGAAGGACTGAATAAATTCACTTAAGTCTGCAGTGGATCTATAAAAAATCCAAACGATCGTTTCGGTGTTGACCTAGTTGTTCTTGTGGATGCTAATGGACTTAAATGTTTAGACCAAAATTTTTTATCTGATATTGAATTCAGCTTGAGAAATTTTTAGGAACACATTTCACATGTAACTTAGACGACTTAAACATATATGCCTCTTACATGTAGAAATAAATACAACTCATACGCATATATGGCCTATATATGGTCTGAGTATATGACCGATATATTGGCTGCATATTTTACTTCTGTATGACCCGTATATGACTCTTATACGACCTATTCATGACCCATATATAACTCTTATATGATCCATATATGGTTCATATATATCTCTTATATGACTTATATTTAATCCCTTATATAAAGAATTTTTATATATAATAATAATAATAGTTTGATATATAATCCACACATATAACTCATATATGGATTTTATGTTTGATTCAAATTAAAAAAAAACAACATTAAACGATTTTGTAAACATGATTGATTTGTTAATTGGATGATTTTAATTAAATTGAAATTGAATTGGAATTGAGGAATTTGAACTGGGATAATTTTTGGGTTAATTAATGTAACCATGGGTAAACGTTTAATCGTATATGTGTATCGAAGTATGTTGATTCGTATATCAGTTCAAACGAGCGAAGACGAGACTATTAAGACGTTTCCCTCATTGAAATGCTTCACACGACGCAACAGAAGCTAATTCAACGTTGACTCAAGACCTGATTGGATGCACCAGGTCGAATAAGATGTCAACGTTACAACGAAAATCAAGATCAGTGCAGCTTTTTAAATCCTTCCTCCTTCTCGGCACGACCCCTTTAATTACAATAGTGTAATTGTATGTCTTCCGTCGGATCGTAAAACTTGTTTGAATTCTATCCGTGCCTCTCCTGATAACATGTTGGAACTCGCAGGGAACTCTTTTCTTACGTCCAAATTGAAGTTTCATTTCATTTAATTTTATGTACGCGCGAGATAAGTATGATTAAATTTAATTAAACGACGTAGTTATTATCACAGAAAATCAACGCGAGCTTAATTATATTTCATTTTGACAAAAGAGAGATTTAATTGAAAAATTGTTCGTTCGGATAGAAAAACAATTTGTTTTACCTGCAGGAATCTTTCAAAAGTGAACTCTCCCCTCCCCCACCCTTGAAAAGTACAAAACCAATTTGTCATCCCCCCCCCCTCCCGATTGTCAAGGAAATTGTTTCAAATTTTCAATGACATTAAGATGAGAGTAATCCGTCGTTGATTTGAATTCAGCAGTCGAACAAATACAATAGCTTGAAAACGGGGTGTGCATTATTCGGGGGCAAAAGCAGATCTTCCGGGCAATAAGACGTTAGCCGAGTTCTGTCGGAACCGCGCGAGAGGGTGCTATAACAAATTGCCACGATTTATCAAACGGCATTTTCGCGTGATGTCGTTGCACCCAAGTTTTGCACCGTTTTCGATTTTAATTCGCCGAAGGAAATTGTCAAATTCCACGAAAAAAATGAAGCGAACCCCGGAGGGATATCCAGACACAAGATGCAAATTTGGCAAAACCAAAAATTTCGCACAAATTGAGCAGCCGAGGTCGGAACAATTGCAGAATCAAAGTTTTCCTTTCGGTGAAAAATCTCAGATAAACTCTTTTAGGGATAAACTAAAAAGACTGTATTCGCAAATGCAACGGAAGAAAAAAACAGAGCTTGGCAAGCAGTTTCCTTCTTATTATGAAAGTTTCTTAAGTCTGGCGACTTCAAAGGTGAACAAGCCGAGTTAATATTGGCGCAGGTAGTGACAAGAAATCTACCCTTACAAATTGTCTGGCACGTCAACCTTAGAACTCGACCGCGCGTACCATGGATTTGTCTCCATTAAGGAGATTATGGTTTTGTCACACTCAACTTTCTTATGACGACGCAAACTTCAGATTAGAAAACAAATCTCTTTTTCTTGGATTGCAATTTTTCTCATTCTTTTTTGACGTGACACCGTAAAAATGATTTCGTGAAAAACGAGAGACAAAAAAACATTTATGGGGGAAAAAAAACACGATAACGGTTTGAAAAAGGTCCGACTGCTGGACAGAGAAAGAAAGTTATATTAAAATTACCAGACGGTATAGTAACGAAGTCACACTGACAATAATATATTTCACGTATTTTTCTATATTTAAAATACATTCGAATATGTTCTACATATGAGTGATTTATAAATTCAAAATATGATTTCGAAATGATTTAAATATTTGAAAAATATCAAATTAAAATATATTTTCATCTAAACAAAACAATGCAAAATTTTTATCAATATTTTTTTTTCTCGTATATATTTCAAGAAAAATTATCATCAGTATAGTAAAAAAGTATGTAACAAAATAGTATTTGTCTTTGGTTTTTGTACTTATAACCACGTTACTGTACTGTATGGTAAAATTTTTTGAAAATTTGGAATTGTTTTATATATTTTTTTTCTCCGTGGTGGGTTCATTTTAATCAATCACTGTATCGAGGAATTTTTTTTTATTCATCGTCCGAACCAACGGCGTTTATGAAATCATAAATAATGCCGAGCTTAGGGTCAAGCACCTGTAGTGCCTCTAGACCTTTGGCTTTGAGTACAGCGACAAGTCAATAGGACCAATATCGTACCGATTTGTATGCGCGCAACGAGATGAAACGTATCGAAATGGCGGGTTTATCGGGCGTGCAATATGTTACTATTCTTGAGGTGGTATCACGTCATGTTCAGCTGAATCGCTTTGGATTCGACTTTAACTGACCGTAAAGGCATTTAAATCGCACCGAAGCAAATGCCGCTTCGTGAAGAAGCGTTCAAACGAGCGGTATGAATACGGAAACAGTGATATTCGACAAATATATATCTGTCCCAGTCAAAGATTATTTTCCAACTGACGCTTTCGTTGCGTACGTCAAAGGGGACGAGTAACCTGCGAAAATTGTGTCAGTTTTTTTTGTTTATGACTTTTCCATTGTGTATGCTTTAGTTTGGTATTTTTCCCTAATAAAAAATTTAATATATTGTCCATATATAAAACATATATCGACAATATATTATCATATTTATCTTGTCATATCATATTTATATTACATTTGTATATTAAAATATATTTTTTATAATAAAATTTATATTTATATATTATATACAGATATATTTTAAATATAGGAAATAAACATGAAACACATTTTCGTCCATCTGGGAATGATTTTGAGTCTTATAAGATTCGTATATAATACTGGTTATTATTTTGAATTATTATAATTAGATGAATTCCTACGTGAAATAAAATTTGTAAAAACACAAAGGTTTTAATAAAAATTCTGGGTGTCACATTTCACCCCTCGTGTTACTCTCACCTCGGTTAGTCCAAAAAAACTGATTCTGTATTTCGCCCCTCATTTTAAATTTAAATTTTCTCCCTTCACTGAACAAAACAAAACTAAGTTTTAGGGGCAGTTGTGGTAATATGTAACACTGCCAAAATTGGGTTCACATATTCACTTGAAAAAATTATTCCAAGCTTTAATTTCAGTTTCATCTTTATACAAAGGTTCTGTATCTTCTATAAACAGCCAATTTCACTAATTGTCACAATTACTGTAAATACTCGTATAATAATTCAATCAAATTTCACTATGAATAATTGATTTACTCAAAATTAAATAAACAATTTTTTTACATGTTTCAAACTTGGTCAATAATGGTCACAACAGTCAACAAATTCTGCTCCAGTCCACTAGACTCAAATATGTATAGCTTGCTACTGAGATATGTATAGTTGATTGTCAATATTCCACTAATATTAGAAAGCATTAGAAAATTATTTATAATATATAAAATAACAGTCTGTTGAATCTGTAAATAATGAATGATAATTAATTGTTCAATTTACAAATTTATTTTTTATTTTCCGTCCACCCCAGTATGAAGGATCACATATTATCCATACATAAAACATATATTGTTAATATATCTATTAACGATTTATGCAAAATATATGATTTTTTCACTAGAAATAGCTGAAATGAATTATATAAATAAAATATCAAACTAAACATAAATTCTTTTAAAAAAATTATGTACATTTGTATGAAAAGTGTAATAATATATTTAATATAATATGTTCTTCAAAAATAAATATAATGCACTGAAAACATGTATCAAATTTATCTGAAAAATATATAATGAATATAATTTTACTCGTATGTTTTTGTCCATATGTGGGACAATAATATATAAACAAAATATTATTCGCTATAAATCAACTATTGTCAATCTATTATAATATTATATATTATTATATATAATAATATATTACCCTCGTGGACAAAAAAGAAATTCTGAACATTTAAAAAATAAATATTTTTTTGTAGGGCAATAATCGGTGTATTTTTTTTCTTATATTTTTTCTATAAATACCATTGAATAAATTCATAAAATAAATTATATATTTTATATAAAGAAGTTATAAAAAGCGGCAATTAGATTATAAATTAGAATATATTTTACCGTTTATGTTTCCGTCTTTGAGGGTATTTATGGACAACATATGAACTTTTTAACTCAGACAGTTAAAATAAATTACGATTTGAAATTCGTTTGTCTTGTTTGTCGGCTATGAAAAAAATGGAAAAATCCATGTCCGTATCGCGGGAGTGGGATTATTTCACGTCAATTCATTCTGTTAATATCATTTAGACGGACTAAAACCTGACACGTCTATAATCCGCTGTCATCTAATGTCTGACCAAGCACGGTGCGGTCTCTGAGGATGCTTACGTACTATCGCAATAGTAGATCACGTAATAGTAAGTTGACCCTAAGTTTGTCAATGCTCAGAGAGCATCTCGAAGCAGAATTTAGCATTGGGCTTCATGGAGTGTTGTGCTTTGATGTAAACCACGAGTGGATCTTGAATAGGACTGACGAGAGCTTTACAAGTTTGAAATTTCAAATATGATGTCAAAGAAATTCGGACACTTGACTGACCCAGTGGTTAGCAGACGAAAAAGTCTGCGTAATTTGAACATCACCGTCAAAATGACGTCAGGGTTTCGTGGAAATGGAAATAAATCAAATAGACCTTTTTGTTTTTTGGTCGAGTGTGTGAATACAGTTTGGAGACATAAGGATTTTTCGCTATGGTGGTACTCGACTTGTCTGTTTTAGTTTGCAAAAAAAATACAACCGAGGAAGAAAATTTCGGTTTTTATCAAAGCCCTGTTTGTACGAGAGGATATAATACGAAAAACGTGAGGGCACTTTTTGCGATCCTCGAAGCGTGAAATTATGTGACACTGATATCGCTAATAAACTATTTACGCTGAAAAAACAGACAAAAACCCGTTCGCTTTTTATCTCAAATAGGATAGGAATTAGACTCAGTTGCCTTCATAATGTTATACGATTATGCGGAGTCATTTTTTGTCCATAAAGCTGAAACTAGAGAGAAATTATAAAAGGTCGTCAGTGGATTAGCTTTTTTCACCTATTTACCAAGTTGGAGAAAAAAGAAGCAGAGATAATTTAAAATCAATAGTCAGACTATAACATTGTTTCATTATATCACAAGGGGGATGCCCACCTTGTGATGTAATGCTTCTTCGAAAAATAAAAAAATTGTTTCCTTACAATATTTATTATAGATAATCAATTAATCAATAATACTTAGAATAATATATTTTCTACTCGCATACCTTTTTTTTTTCTACTTCAAAGTGTGTAATTTAGCGTTTTTTTTTCTCCGGTGATTCTCCCCAAGGGATGTTCCCACTATTATTTATATCGTAGGTAATTTCTATTTTAATTATTTTTTAATTTTACAATCATGAAACGAAAGATATTAAAATTAAAATTTTTACATCGTACAATCAAAAATGTGGATCTGGTTTTTTGAAAATATTTCGTTGAAAAATTCTTGTAACGCATCAACTCTCAATTACACGACCAAAAAAAATGCTATCAAAATATTAATTAATCATTTCTCAGTAATTTTGAGTGGGAAAAGAATTTGTTCGTGTTGTAATATACATTTGAGTAATTTTTTATGTACATCTCTCATCTGTGTATGGAATGAAAAATTGTCTTCTGTACAATATAAAAGGCAATTTTAAGTACTCTCTTGTATTTAATTTTACTCTCAGAATGAATATTAAAAACATTCAAACGTGTGTTTCATTACACAGTCCTTTTAGCTCAAGTTTAGAATAAGCATAACAACTGTTCCCCTGCAAATAGAGGCTATAATGTCGCACACCGTACAATAAAAATAACTCAATTAGTTTATATTGTTAGAAAGCTGACAGAAAGTAACCAACTTTAAAATCAACAAACTTTCACACATTAACAAAAGCCGTTTTTGTAGCTCACACAACAATGTTACATTGTTTTGTTATATTACATTACAATCATGAAAACATAAACTGTCTGAATTTGAGGAGTTGGAAACTATGAAGATATTAGAAATTATTTGCACTGATAAAGAAAGTAGTAGTGGTTACTAGAAAATAAGAACTTATTTTTTTTAACGATGAATAACATTTTGACAATTTATAGTAAATATTTTATTTTAAACTGATTATTCGATTATAACTGAAGTACAATTATTCATATTAATTTTTAACAATAAATATTATTTTGACAAATATATTTTAAACTGATCAATTAAGATATAACCAAAGTAGAATGAGATTGATATCTTGTTATTCGTTCGATTTGATTGGAAAAATATTTTTCGTGTATTAAATATATTGCAGCAATAATATATTTTATTATATTTCATAATCATAGTATAATATTTAGTTGATATGTTGTTTGCAAATTCCATGATATAAATTTATAAAATATAAAATTGTTATTTCGGTTATACAACAAAATAGAATATATTTCGTATAAAAAAAAATTTATAAAAAGTGGCAATAAGGGGATAATAAAATAAAATATATTTTCGTCCATGAGGGTTTTAAGTGTGGACAATATATGATTCTTTTTACTGGGGTATTTGCATCATATATGAATAATACAAATATGTAACATATATTGTATTATAAATACACACCAAACATGTCCCACATGTTTATAAATGTGACAACTAAAAAAATATATAGTTGAGTCACCAATGTTAATTTTTGTCATCAAAGTGTGAGGTTAGGATCGAGTTCTGTTTGAGTTGGCAGCCCAGTATTGAGGGGCTGAACTAACAAGGTTCGCAATTTAGGTAGGTCGATGGGCATTAGGAGAACATCAGTGGGTTATAAAAAATGGGTGAAATGCAGTAGTCTATTTATCATTAATTATCGTCAATAATAGGGTAGCGCGGTTGTAGAAAGCCGGCCGGTGGTTCTTTGCACACGGGTTGTATCCCATCGCGGCCTGTCCCCTGTTTGCATACAGCGGTTTCGCATACAAGCCAGCTGCGCACTCAGCAAATGACCAGTGCATTTACAGAATATATCTGCCAGGACGCTGGCCACTATCCGGCGGCATGGCGCCGCAGCTCCCTAACTGTTAGGATTAATAAGTGAGTACTTCTATTAGCCCGACTCTGTATCGCAAGTGGAGGACAGAAAGGCTTAAACTTTGCGGCTGAACTGCCCACGCGAGCTTTTCGCGTGTGTGCATACGTGCGGATCTGAGTGTGCACTTCATCCGACCGTACATTATGTAGCTGGATGTAATATTCATAAGACCACATACACGAAATGAACAAACTAACTACTTGCCGCGCAACTTGTCGATATTTAGTGCTTTCTGCTACAACTGACCACTGATATCATATATTTTCGGCTACTCCAGTACCAATTAAATTGTTTGCTCATGATCAAACTAATACAACTCGTAATCATAACGCTATTCAACGTTATATTGCTTTGTAAAAAAAAAGAAAGAACAAAAGTTGTGCTACAACTATGAAAATACTTGTTGGCCCTTTTCGATTCAAATTAAACTGAAACTGTAACTATAATCCAGTAACCGATGAACTTAACTTGAATATAATTGAACATTAAATAGCAACGGATCAATGAGAATAAGAATTTACATTGTTTGAATTGAAAGTTTCATTTGATTAATTTAAAAAGCAAATTTCATTTTGGAATTCTTTTAATTATTTATGATTACTTGTAATGTTTACAGAGGGTGGAAAATTTGAAAAGTTTCAAGTTGGAAAAGTTGGACGAACGAATATATTTCATTTTCGAAGTAGAATTTGTAGGTGGTGACAGGTGATTGACCCATATTGTTTGGCGTCCCACACCTCGGGGTTTAAGTAGTGTCATCTATCATTGAAGTATCCAAACATCTTATTCCATTGTGGCCAATTACTTTAACTATTGCTTCAAGTGTTACCTCCACCGAACAGCCTCAATTTGAACGCTCCGGAATTCCGGGACTTTCTTCGAGAGTTCGGTCTACTTAAGTTTACGTTCTTGCTAGAATCTGCCTATTTGAGGCAAATCATTTATCCATTCTTTCAAAACGTTTCGCATCACAGTTCCCTGCTTCTACCCTTCTAAATCTTACAAATGGGCTTACTTCAGATTTTCTTATTATATCAACATTTTTGTTTCGCAAAACACATTACAAACTTTCATGTGACCTTGATAGAAACAAAAATTTCTCATTTCACTATGCTGACGTTTTGTTCAATTTGGTTGTACCAGTTCAGAAATCATGACAAGTTTAAGAGAATGTCAAAGTCAAAGTTTGAATTTCTGAATTTGGCGGGAAAACTAAAATTTGATAATTTTATAGGTTAGTAATAAAAAACTTAATTAAATTTAGTATCCCAAACAGATTGAAAATATATTTCACAATATATCCGTATATATTCTACATATAGAAGTCATTTAGGAAGTTAAAATGAGTATAAATTTTGTTGTATAAAAATTTATTATATTTATAGGAAACATGTAAAATTATGTTTTTTGAAAATATATTACTATATACAAATATAAACATAGACTATAATATAAATATGATGAAAAAATATATTATAGTCTTTATCAAAAATATAATATATAATATGAATATAATTTGATTTTTTATCATATAAACATTATTTTTTTAATAAAACTTCTATTTATTTCATATTTTATTGCCTTATACAATTTATTGAAAATTGCTAATATATTGCTAATATATATGAAAAAACACTCAAATATATAATATCAATAAATTGTCAATATATTGAAAATCTATTGTAAACATATGAACAATACATGATTTGCTAAAAATAATATATTGTTAATCTGTTGATAATATATGAATATATTTTAAATATAGAAGATATAAGTAAAATAGTTTTTTCGTGTGGGGTATGTCGCACACAAACAAACATCTTAAGAATGACATCTTGAAATCTTAAGAATGTTGACAAGTCAATTTTGTTGTTGCAAAAATGTCACGTGATGGAACTAACTGGTGGCTTTTCATCAGGGAAAATTCTCTGGTTCAGATGGCAGGTGATACAGTGACGGTCGTATTTCGTCACTTTTGACTGATCAAAATAATGATCGCTGGCGGTCAGCGCGTGGCCCCAAGCACACTCTGATGGATGGAAGATTTTTGTCCTCGGGACAACCCGATTCTGTAATTAGTTGTACGTATCATATTCGGCCGCGATATCGCATTATGTACTAATCGCGTTGTTCAGTCGGCAAACTAGACCGCCATCTGGGCATTGGCTTGTAGTTGCACCGGTGACGGTAGTTAACGTAAACGCGCGTCGAGTAACAGGCGAGTCGTCCTACACGGCTCGTTAACCTCTCGTTGCGGCAAAACGTACTCGTATTACTCTCAAGCTCGTATTGCATCCGCGCATCGAGTATTATTTTACGTTTTTTTTTACATCCAAAAATCTGATACTCTGCAGATAGAATAAAATTCGACAGAAGATAAAGAGCGTAGACCAATAAAATAGGTGAACATTCAGTTGATAAAAAAGCATACCCAAATGTACGTTTTCTCTCTCTCTCTCTATCTCTATCTCTTTCTCTCTCGTGTGGAGATTGTCGTTTTGTTGCATGGCATAATGATGATTCCCAAAGCCTTTTGTTTTCGATAGGCTTTCTAATCATTGGCTAGTTATCAGCTAATGTAGCCAGTTCATAATTCGGAATCAATTTGCGTGCTCTTTATTATTCTCGTTTGTTGCCTACATTTGACGCGATAAGTGGGATTACGGCTAGACAATATGTAATTTGTCCCTCGTATATTTCGTACCCCTCATCTGAATAGGTGCCGTGTATTGCTGAGTAATGAATCGTCTGATGAATGAAATGAAAAATTAATTAGTTTGGCAAAAATTGACGGTTTTGTTGAGTTGGAAGTTTGGGGTTATTGTGACACGTGGGGTAATATGTGACAAGTAGAATTAGGTTCACGCAGTTACTCAGATCAATTTTGTTTTCTTTTTATTCTTTTATTAATTTCAATTCATATTCATATTTATGAAACAATTTTAATTTCTTAAAAATAGACATTTATTGGAGTGTTCATCATAACTTGACACAATTACCCAATTAATTGACACAATTAATTAAAATTTGAGTTATTTTTTAGTTTCTCTTTTGATCAACTTGAAATTTTTATTTGATCTTACTTAAAGATATATATTAAACCAAAAAGTAGCTTTGCACTATGTATATATTTATGTATATTAATATATTCGATATATATTTGATCATATATATATTTTTTAATTTATTTTTTGATCAGCGGCAATAATTTATATAAATATAATATAAAATAAATAAATTTTATATTATGTTGTATTCATATATTATATAACAAAATATATTTTATTTTTATAAAATAGAACAAATTGAAATATATTTATATTAAATATAAAAATACGTACGTTATATTGCTATATAATATATATTACAATATATCTACATTTTTGTTTTTATAGGATAACTTGATGATCATAAGACATTCAAAACTTCAAAATTTCTGACTGACCAATATACTCGATGCGATTAAAGTCATTTTACAAATGACGATATTTTTACAGAACTCATTTCCTAGTAACTAATACCAACTTTTTATCGGTAATAAATTGTGATGTTTTTTTTAATTTAAATTTGATTCCTCAGCGATTCTCCATGGAGGATGGAAGCTGACGTTTGGAAATAACGAGTCTTATCTTGTCCATTATTTGTTGCCGAGTGATGCAAATATCTCGGTATTAAGAAATGTTTCAACGGTTGTATATTGCTGTGTAACGTACAGTTACAGTCATAGACGAGCGAAAAGTGTCCATTATCAGAGCTTTCATGCTGCAAATGTGTACGTGTCTTCGATAAAAGCGAAGCAAGAATGCTCTCGTTTGAAGCGAACCTCATTCCCGCACCCCTTAACACCTGCCAAGTTACTGCCTTTCCATTTTGTTCGAAATGATCCTGCAAGTCAGGAAATCAATCGTGAATTATTTCAATGAATTCCACTGGCTTTATATCCGCGTGATCGTTCCAAGCAAATTTATGACGGATCAATGCGTAAACTGTTCTTTATATAGTTCATCGACTCATATATATTTCCACGTATATACGCGCGCATACACGCCGTTTATTTATTTCAAACAGAAGAAATGTTGATTTTTCGCCAAATTGTTTGTACACCATCCATCATTTATAACTAATTACCGAATCAACCGATTCATTTGTGATTTATTTATTATATTAATAATTGAATAAATTAGTTATTAGTTAAATATAATGTTCTGTAGTACTAGCAAACTGAGAGTATAGTTTTCATTCGTTCAGGCGCAGATGCAATACGATAATCTCATTAATTAGAACATATTTGATGTACGTGCATTTGCCAGTTCGAATCAATTATTCCAATTCAAACAACAATTTTATATTTTTTTTTCTCTCCATCCCATTCTAAAATGTATTGTTTTTTTTTTTTTTTTTTTCATTAAATTATATGTCGTGAATTAACAGTGTATAAATAAGTTTGCAAATAAAGTGGAACTACAAATATAATTATATGAAAATAGTTTTAAATTCGAGAATATATTTCTTTGCAAATATTTAATCGTGAACAGTCTCAGAGAGGTCACTAGGGACTCGAAAATTTCAAGTCTGTTCGGATACTGCATTATAGATAAATATTTACTCGTTTTTAAATTGTTTGAGGTTCTGACAGCCGAATAAAAAATGATTTTTTTTTTCATGAAAATCTCGTTTGATTTTTAATTTTTCTTTTTTTACAATTAAATCTGTTTAACTTTCCGAAATGACAATTTTTGATTTTCAATTTATTTTGTGCAAGTTATGAATTCGTAAAAATAAATATATTTGAAAATACAAATTTGCTACATTGAAATATTTTATAATTTTGTTTCTGTCATTTTTAAAAACTGTTTGTGAAATCGAAACAATTTTGTTTCTGTATTTTTGATATCGTTATTAAAATTTATGAACGTTTTCATGACTTCTCTGTGACATCACATTGACCCCCATCAGGCGTGTGACTGTACGAGAGTTAAAAATAATAATATTCCGAAGAAGTGGACGGCACAAAGATAAAAAACATCGGCAAAGTATATGCTGTATGGATATGAACTCATAAGATGGGCAATAAACAATTTCACAGAGGCTTTCGTGAAAAGTATATAAAGAACATCAAAAGCATGTTGAGAAAAGTATTCAGGATGTTCCAGTTGAGAAAAAAAAAAAATAGATATGAATGTCAACTTCTTGGTGACACCGTGTCTCGGAAGGTCCGATAAATTTGATTTATGAAAAAAAGCTGGTGGAACTGATGTATACATAATGTAAAATGTCTTTTAAGAATCATTTTTACCAATTGGTTTTCAAGGGGACGAAATTTTTAGAATGGTGTGTAGGGAGAAATGGGGGACCCACCCCTCTTCCACTTTCCTGATTCTGCCAACTGAAAGACTCGATTTAATAACCCTCACGACTCTTGTCAAGTATAGCATGTTTCTTATTTCCGAATGAGGGTAGAATGAACACTTATTTATTTTCACTTCGGAAAACCGGGTTACGCTTCATTGAATTTGAAAGACGGAGAAAAAAATAGGATGCCTCCTCAAATAGCCTAAGAATTTTAGAAGTTAATTGTCGGAAAACGAATAACTAGCAGATTCACTAACAACCGTTACTGATGAAACTCAAAGTTCCATTTATTCGCACAACTAGAAAATTCATATCGATCAAGCAAACATTTATATATGCAGACATATATATAAAAATTCCTACATATATACAACGTATTAAATGGATCGTATATATAACTATTTATATTGCATATATGCACTAAAATAGGTTACATATATGGGATATCATATATGTGGTATTATATATACTGCATAAATATTGTGAGTATATCGGAAATAACGGTTGTAATAAAATATTCAATTTTTTGAGAAAAATTCATATTCACTTATATATGATTCATTTATGAGTTGCGATTTTATATATGTTATATATGCAGTATAAATGAGACCATTTATACAAAATTTAAATAAATAAATAATCAAATATATCCAACATATATGGCTGCCATATATGAAGGTATTTATGTTGCATATATGGGGCATCATATATATATATACTGCATATATGATGTAAGTATATCCAAAACGACGGTTGACAAAAACAAATGTGTATTTTACTAAAAAAAATTAAAAAATTTTTAACTTTTTTTATTCAATTTTATTTAAACTCATAGAAGTTCCATTTATGAGTCACGATTTTATATATGATCCCACATATCTTCTATATATGCAGCATAAATGGGACCATTCATGTAAAATGTAAATAAATAAATACAAATAAATAAATAATGACATATCTAGCAAATATGGCTGCATATATGCACGTATTTATGTCTGCATATATAAATTTTCCTTGGGAATATGTTTCGTTACACAATTGTGTCATATATGTACCATATATGTAGCATGTGTACGGTTTATTTTTTGTCTAGGGAACTTTCTAAATTTGGGGGAAAAGAAAAAGATAAAAAAAAAAGAAAAGAAGTAAATTTGAATAAACATGATTCCGGTTTTACCTTACATGAACTCTAAGTTAAACTAGTTGGCAGCTCATTTCACGCTGGCAACCTTACGAACCCTTTGCTTCTTTCCACCCCATTCGGTATTATCGTGCGACGTGTCCCAACTGCCTAACTCGTATAGATATAGCACAGTCGATACAAGTTGCTTTACAATAAACGAACTCGGTGCTTTGTAGATAACGAAGCACAGTTGCAATGCCAATTCAGCTCTATTTTTAGCCAGCGCTGAAAGCAATGGAATATTAAAATTGGTTTATTATTTCTCTTTTTTTTCCGTTTTTTGTTTTACATAATCCCATTTTGACAGTTCACCACCATTTATTAGATTAAACACGTTTTTCAATTTGTTATAACTTTTCGTGTATCTCGATACAGTCTTTTTAAAAGGTACGTAAGTACAAAATTGAAAATCTAATTGCTCAATTGAGTTGTAACACAGCGTAGAACGAAAGTATGAACGGGCTTAAAAATATATATATTTGAACGAGAGACGGTGGATCGGGCAGATTAACGTCTGAAAAGTAAAATACGTTGTAAAAGGTGTATGGAAGCATAATCAGATTCAAACTTGATATCAATCAGGACACTGCAGAAAAGTCAAGGAAAATATAATAAGTTGTAGATTTATATTCCTGGCCGGTTGATGAAAATATGTTCTCTCAGAGGAAGGAAGAAAATATTTTGTTAATCGTGATGTTTATAAAAAAAAAAAAAAAAAAAAAAAAACGGCAAGTGGGTAATGGAAACTGTAAAATCAACTTACAAAGAACCGGCGGATAATTAAATTTTTTGGCATTTAATTAACAGGTATGCCGGGGCTCGGTTTAATCCGACATGAAATATCGTCACAATTTTCTTTTGTAATTACTAGAAGCTTCACATAATAAATAACGAAATCTCGTACATAATATTAGGCTTTATGTATACACGCGTATAGATTGGAGCTGAAACTACTCGTAATTACAGATTTGAGCGCGTTTATTTGCTTTTAACATTGCTCTCGCGCGCACATTTGCCTAAATTCATTCACATAATTTTGCAAGCTACTTTTCATCATTTAATTTATTTGAACTTACTTCCAGACTCAATTTTAAGTATTTCGCTCTTTCAGGAAAGTTGCTGCCGAGTTTGTGTTCATTGAATTCCGTATTGCGATTAGTTTAGTATTAACAACTTGAACAGTTCATACACATTTCTACCCGTTGCAGAATCTCTTCTGCCATCTGAACAAACAGTCAAGACAATTAACACAATTTGGTTCGTTATCTTGATTCCATTAACTTTCGTCGAACAATTCCTTTAAAAGCGTAAACATCGCAATTTACTTGTCTCAAAATGCACACAAATTTGTCAACTATACCGTGCGGAATCTTCTGCGCGTTTCAGCTCGATTCCAAGAGTCGAAGTCCTCAAATTGTTGCTGACCAATCATGACCACGTACATTCGACTAAGCATTCGACATGTGGCTTCCATCAAATGCTACGTATATTTTATACAAATACTGTTGACCCAACAAATCAATCGACTCGATATAGCTGCAAATAAAATTATATATATATATCAATCATCAGATAATAAAATAATGTCAAATAAAGCTAACTCAAGTTATTTGAATAGTAAAACTATTTAAGTAGTAAAATTTTTCGAATTACATAACCTACAAATTGTTTAATTG
>JAAMPD010001567.1:0-22866 GCA_025266255.1 Trissolcus basalis | reverse complement strand
TTTTTTATTGTTGAAGTTTATTTAATTTTTGATCAAATATTTGAAATTGTCAAATATTATTGAATAATTAATTATATATTTTTAATTTGATTTTATTTTAATATTATATTTTTATTTCATAAATCTTAAATATTTAATTATCGTTATTAGTTTGTAGCAATCAAACTTATATATTTAAAAAGGCGATTTTACGCGCCTTTCGCTCTGCCGACAGAGGGCACCAATTGACGGCTGGCATATGGGTGATTTAGATGACTGATGTACATACTTTTTATTTCCCAAAAATTTCTGAAACGACTGTACCGAATCATTTCAAATTTGACAGTCTTTTATAAAAATAGTGTACGAAGGTCACTCTAAAGCCGGATTTGCCGATTTTTATCTGAAGACCTAAAAAAAGTTTCGATTTGAAAGTGTCATTTTCATGATTTTTGACATTTTCAAAAAATGTGTTTTTTTTTCGAAATTCGAAAATCCGGCCTTAGAGTGACCTTCGTTCGCTAATTTTATACATGTGTGCAAAATTTGAAGTGATTTGGTTCAGTGGTTTCAGAGATTTTTGGGAAATTAAATTTCAAGTCTCTGAAGCGACTGACATTTCACCTTAAGGCAATTGCAGTATTACTATAATAAATTAGATTTTTGATTTTGTTTACAAATTATGTTCAGCTCATTTCCCAGCGACAAAATTCGTTGAATTGTATACTGAATTTATGAATATTTAGCCTGTGACGATGAATCAGATCTGTGGGTCTCAGAGAACGTGTTGGAATTTTAAAGTCAAAATAATTTAGTATATCAATATATTCAAAATTATAGTTTAATAGCATCTCAAATATTACAATACAAGCCTTATGATATATTTCAATCAGCTTTACATTACATTAAATAATAATCCATTGATCACTTTCTTGTGAAATGAATATGAAATTTCAATATTCTGACTGTAAATAATTTGATTTTTTATCTTTCTGGTTTTCTAGTTACGCTTTCGACAGCTGTTCGTTCTTATAGCACTCATTTTTTTATAGTGTACGATTCATCAATACTTTTTATCATTCGTTTCTTCTATTCATATGTTTTATCAGTTTTTTAGGTTTGGATGTTTCTGTTCAATGTTGTCTACTATAGTTAAAAACTGTTCTGCGTTTACAACTCGAACAATTACATGGTTTTCCTATTTTTTGAAATTACATTTACTTAGATTTTCATGCAATTCACTCGGTATGTTAAAGTGAAAAGCCCAAAATTGTTGAATATTTTTCGGATTATTCATTGATATTTTCAGCAAGCTGTTATTAACAAATGAATAAAGAACAAAATAATTCAACATTTCAGTACACATTAATTTTTTGAGATGAAATGTGAGTAAGAAAGTAAGTTCTGCACAGAAAGAAAAATCAAGAAAAAATACTTTGACATTTCATACTTTAATTCCTTCATTTTCATACTGAAATTGATCACTTCATCATCAAGTTATGAAAAAAAAAAAAAACACCTTATTAATGCATCAATTTCAAGATTTTAATTCTGTGATACGTTTCCAATAATTAATGTATGGGTGAATTTGAAAAATAACAAAGTATGTTGCGTATATAGAAGTATATACGCAACGTATACATACTTCTCGAGACATTTCTCGAGATCCACAGTGTTGTCCCTTGAGTTTCAAATTTCGAACAATTCAAGATTTTGACAACAACGTCGTGTGTCAAGAAATGATCCCGTGATACTGAAAAAAATTATAAATCGACTATTCACCTACTTTTAATAACGAAAGAAAATCGAAAGAAAAAATATACAACCAAGTAAAAATAAATTGATTTCATGTTTTGAAACCAAAAATTACTTTCACGCTATCAAATAACAAAATTTAAGAATTAATAACTGTGAATGTTCAAGATTTTATATCGCCATTAGTTTTCAAGCTATTTAAACTTGATTTTTCTTACCGTGTAAATTAATAAAATCAAACAACAATATGTGAAACGAATCTCGGTAGTTCTTGTAACACAGTGCCTTTTTGTAGGTGCATTATACCAGCAAAATGTGTATAATGCCGTCGTGATTATGACATCAAAGCAGATGCAAAAAAATATAAATATGGATAAAATTCGCGAGCTCTGCTTTCGACAAGCGAGTTTTCAGTGTCAGTGAATTTTACACTGCATTAATTGAATTGTTTCCAAAATTTGTTCGTGATACATTATGCATACATAATTCGTTGATTTGAGTCCCAGGTGGAACGTCCTTCAAAGTAGATGATGGCTAGCCGTGTTCTGAAACGGTCAAGTGTTCATTGCCGGTTCATTCCCGCGCGTTCCCCTTTTAATTAATGACTACGCTAATGATTGATCGACAGTATCGCTGATTGCTGGTCAAGCGCAGTCGTTGATTTGCGGCCTGAATTTATCGCACATTCGGTTACGTTCGGCTGACGGTATATATCTTTTTCCAGAGAGCAACGCTGCGAAAGCAATTTCGATGAAGTGTAATTATCTAATGCGTGTGAATAACTGAAATATTGATAGATTTGATTCTTTTTCAAAAATTAGTCAAAAAATAACCACAAATTACATTAGGATAATAATTTCATTCAATTGGGAAAGCAAACATTGTCATTTTTTTATTATGACATCCCCAATAGAACAATCTAAATCAATCTATTATTTCGATAATATATAGATAATAGACATATATACATATATTGTCTATATAATATCTGTACATTATCTACATTGTGCTATTGGAAATAAATGAAAGTTGAAAATTTTGAATTCAGTATAATAGTATATAGAAAAAAAATATCATTATTATAAATATTATTATTAAAGACATTAAATCAAAGGATAATTTTATGCGAAGTGAAATATATTTTATCACAAGTATATAACGCATTTCAAATGCAACCAGAGGGGAAATAAATTATCAGACGTTTAATTAATATGTACGTGATATCACGAATAATGCGGTTCGGGAGTGTATTTTTTGTTAGTTGGTGGAACGTAAATTCATGCATCTAAATTAGCAGCAATCAACCGCAGAATGTTCCTGAACTTTAGTAGAAGATTACAATGCAAGTATGGTTTCCAGCTGTGATGGTACATCGAGACGTCATGCATATTTTGGATTAGAGTGCGACTAATTTACATGGTGTTCGGTGCAGTGCAAGTAGTTTTCAAGACACACAGAATCGCGTGTAAATGTAATCTAAATGTTGCCGTTCCGTTCTTGCCACAGAATAAAGATATGATATTTGATGAAATACCGTGCATGAAATTATATAATTTCATAGTGTTACTTGCAAAAGGAATAAAATGTTCGATGAATAGTTTGAGACCAGTTAGATAACTTTTTAACCATTTTATTAGCAAACCAACCATCCTGGTATTTATTCAAACGTAGGAGAATATAACGAATTAAATTCGCGGCAGCCATTACCTTATCAGCCAAAATGTTACAAGTCTACTGCAAGCAGTTAGAAGTCGAGAGCAGGTTGAGTAATTTAAAAGTTCATTCGTTTTTGGATAACAATGCAGCCAGCGTACACTCTGTCCGTTACTTTAATATTTACTGCGTTGCATCAACAAACGAAACGTTCTAAATGAGGACACTTTTTCAGCAACTAAAAAGTAACTGTAGTTATTAAGCGATGTTTTAGTACATAAATTACGATCACGCTTTGCTGAGCACTGTCTATAAAATGTAACGAATAGGTATTAATTCTATAACTAAACAATGTGATGACATAATATGTGAACAACACAAAAAGTTGTATGCAATAGTTGTGATGGAACATACGTTTTAGACAGTTCCAATAATTTCAATCAGATTAATACATTACTCATCTTCTTGACGTCAAAATAATTCTGTGATTCAAAAAAAATTCCAAACATTTTTTCCAAAGGTGTCAACAGTTGTTCAACCTGAAAAGAGTCTGTTAAAATAATTGAAAATTAACAGCAATTATTTGAATTTTTTATTTCATTTGTAAACTTTGTATAGCCTTTCGACATAACTTGGATAGCTGGGAAATCTATCCTGCAGTTAATCAGATACATCTAACATTCAATAAAATTTGAAATGCGAAGTTGATTGAATTATTCCAACCACGTGTAAATATCAGTTTGCATACCTAAGGAATGAATTTTTCATCTTTTGTTACTTACTTACCAATTGCATCTACCATATGCCAAACACTAATTTCAGATTCTCGTCAGGATGCAGTTATTTATTCCTTTTTCCTTTTTCTAGAAACGTCGTATTGATACTAAATGTCAACATGCTAATTGGCCATCTAAAAAAGGCGACGAATCATCGATAGACCGACTGTAGAGAAGCGTGCAATCTTTACCGAGAGTACCTAACGTTCGATTATTATATACCAGCTATATTACTGTCGATTCGAATGTGTCTCCACTGTTTACAGCAGCCTGCAAGTCAGGTCACGAACGTGACGTACTCACAACTCACGCCAGTTTCTCATCGACGCTTGGTACGCAGCGCAGGACTACCGATCGACTTACTAATTTGCGAGAAAAAAACATTGTTCGACGATCTCTTTGTATCTGCATTGCGACAAAAATTAATAAGTTTCTGTGTACAGTTGGTGTGTGGATAACTTTTTGGTGAAAACAACTTCAAACACCTTGGCAACGGATTAAAGTATTTCGCAAGTGCGAAAAGTGATAGTGATACAGTTGAGTAATAGGAAGAAATTGGAGGAGAAAATCAGTACGCGTTCTCATGTTCTTCAGGTACGAATTATTAATTATTGTACATCATAGTATCGTGTCTCAAAAGAGAACTAACTAAAGTGACAAAAACCATTAAAAATGGCACAAGTTTTACTGTTTTTTATTCAACTACAAAAATGTAAAAAGATAGTTCAATCAAAATTTGGTCATATTAATTGCAAGAACCTAATTCATGAAATATTTTATGAGATTGAAAACAAAAGTTGTATGAAAATTTGCTCACCGGAATATCGAATCCATACGGTTATATCAATGGCAATTATTTACGTAAGTGAATTTCTAATGGTGTCTCAACGTCGAAATAAAACGTCGGCATAAAAGTTGACGTAATAATGTCAGTTGAAAGTAAATCCAAATGATGTTTTGTGAGACAAAATGTTTATTTTATCATGTCATCAGTGAATCATCTTTATGCATAAAAGTATATTTATACTACACTTTATTTTGAATAAATATCCACGAGATAAAACTTTTTTGTACGTCAAATATTATCAAAGATATGATGATTATTATATTAAAAGGAAAGTTATCAGTGTTTGTATTTCATTGCAATCAATATGCACAACAATGCATGTAATATTGTATTTTATAGAAATGGAGAGGGAAATCATTTCAAAGACGTCCGTGGAATCAAAATTAGAAATCGAATGGAACGAGGAAGCACAAAATGTAAGCAACAATTGTTCGAGCTCTCGTGAGGCATGCTCCGAAACAATACTCTTCATGGCAGACAGCGATGACCCGCCGCCTTACGAATCGCTGGTACCGAATGGTTTACCTTGGTCTCATGTACTTTCATCAGGCATGCAATGCTGTGACAGTCGGACCCATTTCCAGCCTTTGGCTTTATACACCATGTTTAAATTGAACACATGCCGACTCATAAGATCGTCGTCCACTTCGGTGTATTCCGAGGACAGTGCCAAGGTCAATGCCGGCAGTGCAAGGAGTAAGTAAAAGTTTGCCCGTTTAACAACATGACGGTTATGCAAAAACGAGTGCAATAATTTATACATTGTTATGAAATCATAATGCATTCAATTAAGCGTAAAAAATTGTGTAACAAGTATTATTCAATTTACCATATTGTATATGCTCGACTGGATGCGTATTACTCGTATTTCGATCATTGATTATCTCCTAAAAACAACAAAACTTATGAAGATGCAGAAAATAATTAAGACGAGTTTCTTTCATCAACAATTTTAACGATAAACAAAATCATTGTGCTATATTTTTCTGAATGTTGATAATGAATCCAGAACGGTTGCACCTAATGGCCTGTGTATAGACCAATCGGCTTTTTTTCCGTACATTCTTGCATGAATATTCACATTTTTTAGCGCATAAATTAGTATCGAAAAATATAATAAACAGACAAAGATATGATGCTCAGAGACACGGTAACATTCACAGCGAAAGTTCTTCTTATTTTCGACGAAATTATGAAAAAAGGGAACAAAAACAATGCATTTCATTTATAAATATAGATAAACCACAAACAATTAAATTAAAATTGTAACTTTAATTTTTTTGTGTACGCAAACATTTCAAAATGCAAATCTCGGTCTATCCACATTTATATCAATATATTTTAAATTATAATGATAATGATTGTTGTTGATTGAAGTTGTAAAGGAAAACTAACAGGAACATCGCTGTATAATCATTTTAACAGAGTGTCAAAATAAAAAATCTATTTGTTTGTTTTTTATTCGTTGAGTAGTCGAGTCCAAAGTACAATAAAGGAATAAGAAATACAGAAACATTGATCAAATAATCATAGTAAAAATTTCCAAAGCTGTCACTGGAAAAAACATTATTGCATGATTTGATACGACTGTTGAAAACTGATGGAAGTTTTACTTTTTATAGAAGTCTGGTGAATTGTGACGGTAAACAATAATTTGCAGTGAATCAACGATGAATTAAAATAAGCAATTCAATGCATTACGTTTAGATACAATTACATGTTACTGAATGCAATTGTCGAAAAAAATTGATCTGCTTGAAAAACTTCCTAAACTTCATTCATATTCAAGATGGTGAAAAAAAATACATCAAAAGTCAATGAGTTATAAAAAAAGTGACTTCGAAATCGAAAAATATATACATAAGTGTTTGAAAATATGTTTTTTCTGCAATCTATAATTCATCACTTCTGCCTTGAAAAACAGATTTTTTTGAAGAAAATTAAAAGAACCGCAGAAAAAGTGACATCAAAAGCATTTAATAAGTAGGATGCATGATACTAAATTTAGATGTGTAGTGTGCATGTATGAAACAATAAAATATAATTCTGATAACATTTTTAAAAATAAATTTTTTTCTGTTTGATATAATAACTATTAATGAAAAAATTGATTGTTTCAGAGTATGGAGTCATTTGCATCAGTTGCATAGTCATTATATCTCTGATGGTGTTATCTTTACTTGTCCGATGTGTGATTGATAAAAGCTTTTGGAAGAATTGAAATGCCTGACGCCTCTCGAACTCAATGGAAAAAAAACGTAACATAATCAGTAATTTGCCGTCCAAAATTATAATATTTTGACAGTAGATACTGATGAAACTTCGTTGACGGAATGCTGCTCCGTTTATATCAATGTTGACGTACCCAAATTCAAAACAGAATGAGTTTTTAATTGAATACTTTTTTTTATGTTTTGCAAGGTTCGCTGTAACTCTGCGTATTAAATATTTGCATTTTTCTGTAAATATATGCTCAATCGAATTTGTGATATTTCTATATAAAATAATATCTCTATATTCTTCATTTTGAGATTTTATTCTTAAAATATTAAATACGTTTTCTTGTCACTGATGCTATGTATATGTGTGACTTTTAGTTTAACAGTATCACTTTCATAAATTGAAATTATTCATTATGTGAATATAAAAAGCTTGATATAATTGAACAAAATTCCAATCATCATCATGTGTGATTAATTCTGGAAAAAAATAAGAAGAATAACTTCTCAGTTAACTCAAAAACATCAGAATTAAAATTGTGAGATTTTGAATAAAATTTTATTGAGAAAAACAAAGTTAACATAAAATTTTTTCTTGAAGTGAAACATTTTCAATACATTAGAAGAGGGAACTTGTATTTCTAAAAATGTGGCAAATGAGATTAAAAACGAATGAGAAAATTACTTATGGCTGTGCAAAATGATTTTGAATAATGATGTTCACTGTAGAGAAATGTATAATGATTCTACGTTTTTAATGATCAGTAAACAGTGGACTGTGATACATCCTTGAAAAATTCAAGTTTTTATACACTTTGTAATATATCAGATCTTGGAAATATGAATTGTCTAACTGATGTTTTGTATAGTCTGAATAAATGCTAGTAAACATATAGAACAAACAACAAATGTTCTCAATTTATATCAACCCATCTTCTTAGAAAAATTATTCAAACACCAATTGTATTATACAAATATATTCGACGCATGAGAGTATAATTGTTAATTAATTCTGTCAGTGGTAAAAAATACACGGAAAAAACAGATCATGAATAGTTCGTGTCTCAACAACATTGAATTGTGTCCTGTCAATAATTTTTTTGGCACACGAATGACTTATGCACGGAGAAGACGATTCGCTATAATGTTTCGCGCATGTGTTAATCGTGCGCGGCACATTTAAAAATTCGCACGACTCATTTCTCACTAACGAACTGATACACCAATGAATGAAATTGATTATTTTTGTATAATATTTTCTTTCTATTGATCTTTGATTAATTTTTATGGGTTAATTATTTTTCCATACCATTAGTATGGCATTGAATAATTCAACCAAATCTTGAATTTTTAAACAATTTTCCGTATAACAACTCAAGTAAAGAGGATTATATATTGTCCATATACATAAAACGGGATATTGTCAATATATTATTTTTCGTCACATTCATTGACAAGATATTTGATAATATGTTGACCATATATGTTTGAATATTTTTCATATATGGACATATATATTGACAATATATTTACAATTTTCCAGAACAATCAATACATTGTACATATATTGGCCATAAATTGTCTGTTTCTTCTTATCTTATTATATAGTTGAAATATTAAAAAAATAAAACAAATACTATTTCATTTGTGACACAAACATAAAATGCTGCATAAGACAGTGAGATCAGTATTTACAAAGACAAGGTCTACAAGAACATCACTTACAAGAACAAGGATTACAAGTGCTCTAAAAATTGAAACATTGATATGACCGATAGCACAGCAAAGAGTTGAGATGAAATATTCATGACAATTGTAATAACATCTAGTGATGAAAAATGTTGATCGAGTTTTTTTCAATGTTTCATGTCTCGTAACAAGTTTGATTTTTCAATAAAAAGTTACATCATTCTGCAACAAATCGTATTAGGTGAAACAGTTTGAAGAGGATTTATCGTTCAAGATTTATTCGAGATGATAATTCCTACAATAATAATTGAAATGCATTTTGGTTCAATGACATGCAGCAATAATTTCGTCCGGATTGAACAGTGAACGTGCACATTCAGTTGAATTGACTTGCGTTACGGATTAGGAACACCGTGGACACCCAACAGACCCTATTAGTTATCTCTTAGTTCGAGATACAAAAGCTAGCTACCCTTACTGTCTCAGCTAGTAATTTCCCTCGTGGCAAATCCTAGCTGAGAAGCGCAAACTTATACTCGCCAATAGCTAACGTCTATTATCACTGATTCCCATACATGCAATGTACACAAGACAGTTTCAAGTCCACAACATTGTCCACGTGAAATGAAAACAATTATTTCCAAGATGACCTCGAATATCGTAAAAACATATTTGTCGACTGATATTGGTTTAGAAATTAAAATGTATCAATAATTATTTTTGTTTCTTTTCATTCAATATCATTCATGATTGTCTGTCAAAGATAACCACAAAACATATCTGTTCAATCGATTGCGCATTTGCAGTACATACTAAGAAAAGAGTTCAAGGAAATTTTACCGACCAAGTCAAATTAAATAATTTGATAAGAATAAAAACACACTTTTATTTGCATCAATTTTTGTATAAACATTTATTCTTGTAAAATGAGGTATACACTTTCTTTCTAAATATGAAATATCAACTATCTCTTGAAAGGACTGATTAGGATTACTTTATAAAACTAATTTTTCAATAATAGAACGCAAAAAAATTTATATAAGTCTATGTCGTGAGTTACAATATTCTTACAATATTCTTAGCGTTGGTCGAATCATTTCGTCTTGGTGCGATCTGAGGATCAAGTATAATTCGGCTTAAAACGCGCACTAATGAATTCGCTCCGTACGTCCAAACGATTCCGCGTTTGCTCAACAACTATAATTGGACCGAAGTTATAACATCGGGATTGAGACCCAACGTTCTTTATGCCCCGTTGTATGTTTTTTAAAGGTTTTTTTTAACGCATTCTAAAAGTCGACTTGTATGCGCGTCTTTTCTTTATTTTCGTCTCGACTTATGCTCTCTATAACAAAGACTGTTCGCATTTTGTTTCAACTTAGATTTTTCTTTTTTCTATTAAAATATAATCATTCTATTTTCAAGAATGTTAATTTATTTTAAGATATTGGTAAATAAGACGAGCACAAATGGCGACTTATCAGCAACAAAAATGATTTAGTAATTAAGTGCATATGTACTTATTATACTCGAGCGCAAAATTAAGGAAACCATTGAAGTCTACAAGATGTAATACAAACCTTTATAACCATTTGGAGTCTCTTACAATTCAACTTGTAATTCATGACGACAAGGTATAGGATTTAGACCGGCACGTAATTGTCAGTATTTGCGCGCCGAAACTTGCGACATGTTATCGGGTTTGTTCGTTAACGAACTCACTCTTTGGGATCATGCATTCCTTGTGCATTTCGCCTACGCCTTTTGTTTCTCTTACTTATTAGGTGTTCTGCTAGAGTGCTTACGCTATTTTGTAGACCAAATTCTATATACAAACTCTCATTTGCCGACCTAGCGAAATGTAACAATGCGTCTGCTGGTTGAGTCTGGTCTTTTGTTGCTAAAAACATATTATTGAATGGAAATTCGTTGTCTGAAATCAACGCAGTCAGAAAAAAGTCATTTTGAATTCAAATTCAAAGACTTTTCCATTCAATTTAATAGAAAATTGTTATGAATTAATTTTTTTTCATTAAGTTTCTAAATGAATTTTCTGTTTGTTTTTTTATAATGAATTGTTATAATTTTAATAACAGTGGTTTGCATATGATAAAAACAGTGTCACCGTCGAATTCTTGATAACAGGACTTCGAAGAAAAGGAACATGCGAAGGAAGAGCGACAGACAAGCGAGTAGTCATGCCAGCCACAACTCCGCTTGCGGGCACTGTAATTTGCTGTATGCATGCATCCAGAGATGGATAGACACGGCAGGGCAATCGTGCAAGCACGAGAGATCTATGGATTTATGTAAATGCATGCAGTTAGAGTCCTGAACAGCCTCCGTCGTTGAATAATGCGTTGATAAGATAGGAACCAGCGCTCATATGCCGCTACCAACCCCGCACCATCCGCCATTGATTTGTCACCCTTCTGTTTTAAGCCTCTCCTTTTAGCTACGTGTCCTATGCAATTCACATCAATTTATAATTATCAAAATTCTACATTCAATGTTTCGTCATTATTTTTATTAGTTTTTTTTTATGGTTTTGAATATTTATTCACGATATAAATAGTCAACGGTGTTTTTCCTATAATGTTGATCATGATGCTCGATAGTTGCAGGGATTAAGCGAGTACAAGATCAATTGTTCGACAGCAAACACTGTTTTTCAATTACAAATTG
The DNA here is from genome assembly GCA_025266255.1 of Trissolcus basalis. Classification (NCBI taxonomy): domain Eukaryota; kingdom Metazoa; phylum Arthropoda; class Insecta; order Hymenoptera; family Scelionidae; genus Trissolcus; species Trissolcus basalis. Next base: position 11,263 of record JAAMPD010001567.1, on the reverse strand, counting down.
ATTTGAAAAGGGTCGCTAAAAATCGCACAAAATACAACATTGATCTTTCGCAACAAATATCGCTCTCAGATTATACTAATCCGAAAATGCGATTACTAGGCAGAAATGCAAATTACCTTATAGTAACATCGACCTTTCCAAAAACGAACATATTGTATTAACGTTAAAACGGAAAGTCTTTTATCATTTTTTTTTTTTCAATTCCATCATTTCATTGCCTAATATTATTCTTTAGAATATTTAATAGATTTTTTTAAATTTGAAACTTTAATATTGAAATTTTAATCCAAGATTGATATGATTTTTTAAAGGTTTGGATTTCCTTCTGGTTCGTCGGGCCAATTACAATTATCACAAGTACTTCCACAAGATTACACACTCTCATCGTGATGAACCGGCGTTACCATCGTTGTTCTGGCTTTGCATTCTCTTATCGAGTGCTCAACGAAATAGCACGCTGTAATTTTTATCTTTCCACGACACTGTCTCGCCCGACACGAAGTAACGAAAATGGTTCCTTCTCCTTTTCTAGCGCCCAGGAGATACTTATTACACGTCACAGGATAATCGCGTTTGGTACTTGTATAAATTACGTTATTAACATCTTTATTCGTTCTCTGCGTGAAGGGTATATAACTTTTCTAACGAAGTCATGCAAAATGTATTCTCACTTTAAGCTTTAACTGAATTTCGTGTTGAAATCATGGAAACAGAGCAGATTTCAACTGCCTAAATATATATGTACATATACGACTGCAATTCTCTTTTATATGATTTCATGTAGTATGAAATTACATTTAATACTATATGTAGAAAATTAAAAAACAGGAGTTTGGCAGGAGTTTTCAGGATAAATATGAAAAAATGAAAGCGTTTAAAAATAATCAACCCAATGAAAAAAAAGGGTTAAATGTTTTAGTTGTAAATATTTTTTTATCGATATTTGGACTTAATAGTGGGATCTGCAGTATGTTTTTTTTAGTTCTGGAAGCTTATCTGAAGAAAAACGTGCAGCAGATTAAGTCACGTACCACAGTGGAATAAAGAATTGAAACTGTCGCAGTATGCAAGGGCTATACATTTCCAACATTCGCACTCAACGCACTTCTATTTAGGCAGTCAAGTATGTGTGTCTGAAAAAAATGGAGCGGAACTTTTTGAAGAAGAGGAATATGTTTTTGCACCATGTAAACTAAACGAGAAAATCAAAGGCTGATACGCTCAATTCAGTAAATTCTACTCTACGATGAAGTATCTAAGTCCTCTTTGATTTATTTTACCATTCGCTTCCTTGCTTACTCTTATCGTTCACTTCTTTCTCGATTACTTTTGCTCTCTCAATTTTTCGTAATCTTTTTTTGTATCTGTTCGTGCCCGGTAATGTGTATACTATACGACCCTCCTGATCTGGCATATTTTAAATGAACCATTTCACTCGTCTTTTAAGAAATATTTGCGAACAAGTGTTGACTAATGAAAAATTATGACTTTGACATTATCAAATTAACCTTGTACTTTCTTCATTTAGTAACAAACGTTTTATTAATTGAGCACACAAAATGAACATTTTTTAAAATTGAGTATATGTTATAAGAAAAATTTAAAATGTTTTAAGGTGAATAAATTATAAAAGTCTTTCAATTTAAGAACGTTAATCACCTTAAAAGATAAACAAAAATTAATTAGCAAACTTTATTTTGAATTTTTGTTTTTCAGTTTTTTTATTTAAATTTACATCATTGAAAGACCCAATTTGTGTTAAAGCTATAAACACTGTTGCGATGTTCAGTTTGATTTCAAACGACCAGAAAGACATTAGTATATTATTAAGGATGATAAGCAATGTTTTCTAAAACCATAACAAAAAAAAAAAAAGAATACAAAAATGATGTAAGGTTAGATAGATGGTTATTCACTTATCTTTTTTGAAGTGGATATAATGCCATAGAGGTGACCCGGAAATGCAGTTCGGATAATTCGTTTCAATTGCGTCGTAAAGCGGGACTTGGTCTGGTCCAATTAACAGCGATAGTAGTATGTCGCTGAGATTGAACTGCCTGCGAATCTCGGTTGCGAAGATCATCTCGCTATACTTTAGTATCAATTGTCTTTTCACTAGACAAAAAAAGTTTAAACTTTCTGTCTATGCTTTTCTGCTTTATTTATACTTTTCTACGCCGCTGCCAATCATTGATTAGACATTACTATCATTTTTATCTTTTTTCAATAAATCCCTTATAAATGTTGGATTTTGAAAAATTACTCAATAATTCTGTGGCTAAAAGGAAAAACCAGTTAAGTGTGTACGTAAACAAAAGGTTAATAATGTTAGAACAAGAGTTAAATTTTTCTGTTTTCCTACTTGAAATACAGAAAAACGGTTTTTTCTCTACAAAATCACTTACATCAGTATACTATATTGAAAATGGATTTTGATTCTCTTAGCCTTCGTTTCTGAATCTAATGACTAGTTCGTCCATAATTCATGACGTTAAAATGCTAAAGAACTCGCCCTGCATTGGCTTCAAGCCCTTGCTTTTACTTCTGCCGCTGACTTCGACTACTTACCTCTAAATTGTTACTTGTTTAAACGATATTTTGACACTCAAACTCATAAACTGTGTCAAAATGGAACAGAACTCGGCTTTTAAAACCAACTTTATGCCGCAAGATATTGAGTAATGGTTTCATTTACAACTTCTTACATCTCCAGACACTTTGTTTATTAACACTAAAAACTCACAAAACATTATGAAACGATGAGATTTACGTTCATAACTTCTAATGAAATGTTTTATTATTAAATTAACGGGGACTTAAAAATTTACAGATTATTGCAAAATACGAAATAATAATAAAATGAAAAGTTGCCTTTTATGTCAGAATTTGCTGTATGATCGAGTTTTCTGATTGATTTGAAACAACTTGATTAACAGGAAGAGATTTTTTTTTATTCTCACAGTGTGCAATTTACGTGGAAATGTTTCTGAAGTTAAATGTGCGACGCACACGTTTCAAACAGAAATCCAAACTCTACTTGTACGCAGATAGATTTCGATTTCCTGTATGTTCAGACTAGCTATACAAACGAACTGAACTACAGTAAAGCTTCTCGATGCTGTTGCTGGCATTTTCAAGTTTTGTTGATTGAGTAAAATTGAAAGTTTCGTCGTTCCTGACAACTATAAAAGCATCAAAGTTCGTACACTATCTCTATTGTCACAATAATTTTCATCAACAGTTCTCTATTGATTTACTGATTAAAAAGTTACAATTAATTAAATTAAATTACATACGGAAAAAAAAGTTGTCATAATTTTCATCACAATTTGTATAATTTTTAACAAACAGTTCCATAATGGGACCAATTGTTTCCAAAATTACAATTTTATTATGTATTCCATTGTTTGTGTATGGATAAATTATTTGACTATTTTTACTAGAGTGGTTCTGAACGAAGAAAAATTTGTTCGTTACGATGAAAAGTTGGTGAGATATAATTTGTTATCAGTAATTCACACAGCCTTTTTTCGACATTTGACACCAGTAAAGAGCATTACTGACTAATCGTAATGTATGTAATGGCACTAGTCAGCAATTGGATAAGCGCCTTAGGATAATGCGCTTACCACACACAGATTCTGCTTAACCGATTCTATGGACGTTGCAGTAATAATATTACGCCATGCGAGTTTGCCAAACAGGTGGCTAACCATCCACTCGACCTTGACGGTTACACCGCGAGTAATGGATTTTCGAAAACTTTTCCAATTGCCATACAGCGTCACAAGGATTGTACCGTCGAAAAGTTTAATTGCCTGGCCTCTGCATTGTGTTTACTAGAACAGTTGACGAAAAAAAAGTGTTATGCTCATTATAGAAACATAAATTACTCCAACTTGTATAATTAAATACATTTGCATAAAAATATATCAATTAGCAGAGAAGACGAATAACTCTTTGCAACATAATTGAGCTGTTAAGGTACGTGCAGTGGTTTTTGCAAATGGCAGTTTGTCAAGAAATTAATGTTTCAATTCTTGAATGAAATAAATTTCCAAAGCCTGCAAATATTTGGTTTGAAGTAAATGGAATGAATATTTTCAAATCTTGAAATGAGGTAAGAATGTATTTGACATATTTTTTGAAGATATTAGGTGTAATTGATTACAATGAGGAACGATTCCCGGTCATTTAGTTTAATACTATTAAATTTGCATACTTGCTCTGAGATAGCTTTGATCGTAAGTTTTAATTTGATTAGAGAGGACTTCTGCTGCAATTTTATATGAACTATTTTAGTAATAATCGTTCAAAACTAAAAAATTACTATTGGCAGATATAGAACACACATGATTAATCTTTTACATTATAGCTAATCAACTGTCTATCATGACAGAAAATGTTCTAATATCTCAGTATATGAAAAACAATTAAAAAATACATATATCAATTGAAAATGATTGGAATTCTCTTGATTGAATTTAAAGTATTCAAAACAATTATCGGCTGTGAAATTACAATAAATGAACGGACATTTAGAAACGATTTATTCTAACCTTCAGAAACCAAATACAAAGAATTAAATTCAATATTTATACTTGAAAACTTGTGATGATGGAACTGTCGGAATTGTTGAAACACATTTCAAGCACATTTGATGTCAACATATAAAAAATCATATGTAACAGAACAATTGTCGTTAATTCGAACGATAAAATGAGGAAAACGATAATTCTTGGTATTCATCGCGATTTGAATTTTGAAGAGCAATTGCTGTGACTGTGCCAAAAAGCTTACACGGAAAAATAGAACGGCGCCAACTGCAATCAATGATATGGCGCCAACTGGACGACTGCTGTTTAAACGAAATTACCAGAAATCCACTTGACATTATTTTATATTTTAATCGGTAATATGTGATTTGTACTAAGAACGTGCTTTATTTGATTTGCATCGATACGGATGTATATTAATATATTACAACATATTTATTATAGTTTACCTACTATTTTATTATTTCTTATTCATATTACTGAAATGCATTATTTGTTATAATTGTGAAGCTCTTTTTAAGCGTGTATCGTATTTCTTTTTGATTTTTGCGCAAAATTCATATATGCACATCCATCCATCCATCCATCCATCCCTCCATCCATCCATCCATCCATCCATCCATTCCATCCATTCCATCCATCCATCCATCCATCCATCCATCCATCCATCCATCCATAATTAAAAAGTTGATGATACCCTGAAGTTGGACTTGCGGCCAATTCACGCGTCATCGGTTTATTTTTTGACAGGACAGTTTGTTTACATTCGAAATTCGTGTCGCATTAGGTATAGGTTCGTTGGTTAATGTGATTTGTTTGTATTTGACAGGTCGCAAAATTATACTTTTGACATTCAGTTTAGGAAAATCTAGAATCAAAACGCAGGCGTATTATACTATTATAATTATATTATAAACGTATTTTTATTCGTTTGGGAAAATTTTAAATTCGATGAGGGAGAGCGCGCTCGACATTCTAGTCTATAAAAATTAAAAGTAATCGTATTATATAATTTTCTTAACCTTTTTTTACTCTTCTCCAGTTGTCAATTGTTGATATATGCATGCCTTTGTAACTTACTGTAACTTTATCTTTTGTATACATTTAATTTTACAATTTAATAATACAATTTTGCACAATCGGGAACTGATAGAAAAAAAAAAAATAAAAAATAATAATGTTTGCTGACGTATTCGATTTGCTTAAAAATTATTATAAGCAATTTTTGACAACAGAATCTACCTTTTGTGAATAATTTGTGTGCATTTTTCTCTACTTAATTAAAGTTCGTCAATGATCAACACTGATGAATGTAAACAAACTTACTTGATGTCAATTGGTAGGTTTCATTGTGTATTGAAATAAAACCCAATTTTAACATCTCTGAATATAGAATGAATAATAATGCGTTTGTGTACAATGTAAAAATATTCAATTTCATTCGTCCCAAAATTTGATAAGAAATGAAAAAATTAAATAATCTCTGTGCTTTAATACATAGCAAATAGTCGAACAATAATCAATTCAAATAATTCGCAGGGTAGTACTGTTGATTTGATTGCATGCAATATTTACAATCAAAAGCGATCAAAATACAACGCAAATATCATTTTTAAGTTACGTCGACTTTTACGGATGAATAGAAGATATTAATGTAGATGAAGATGCTCATTTCGGCTCTGTAACCTCTTCGTTATACGTCTATACGTTATATCTCCGTATAGCTACGTTAAATCCTAGTTTACGATCGCCATAGACACTTCATATAAATAATCATTTCATTATTAAACCAATCGACTTATTGCAGATTCTGCCAAGTTGATACTACTGAATTCTTCTTCTAAGAGAGTTTAATGGACCAGGGGGAGGGATAACGATGAAATATAAAGATTATCATTTCTTTTTACATTTTATTTTTTCAGATGAGGAAAGTGATGAGATTTATTGACACGATGAATACCAACAATTATATTGTTACTATGTTTTATCATAGCACGTGTTAAGTGACTTGTTTCCGCATTAATTTCAGTACAGAAAGTAGTTAGTTTCTCTATAATCAAAATGTGGACACTCATCAGCTCATCACTCTCTCATCATTTGTTATACAAAATAGTATTAAATATATATCAATAATATTAAATCAATATCAACAATGTCAAATTAAAATGCAAACAAATTTACGAATTCTGTGCACACAATTAAATTTCTGAATAGTTCATATTGAATAATTTATATATATATACACACCTATTTTTTTAAATACAACATACATATATTTTTGAAATATAAACTAATCTAACTGTCAACATACACCAAATAAGTTCGATCGGTCAACTTCGGGGCATGAATGAAGAACGATCAGTCATGAATTGGTCACATATATTATCCAACTTTAAAGTGTATTCAACTTTTCGACAACTATCAAGAAAAAATACTATACAAATTTAGTAAATAATTATAATTTCAAGGTGTATAAGTTTTGAAAAAAAAAAAAAATTCATCTGTTCAAACGACGAACTGATGGCTGAATCAGCCAACTTTATAATAACATAAAAAATAAACGATCACTCATGGATATGCCAATGTCAGGGCCCCAACAACTTTTTTATAGAGAAACTAGAATGTTCGACGCACTCCGTCTGCTGCCCCCTTCGGATTTATTAATTTCTATTAGATTAAATCTGTGACTCTGTGGAAAAACCAGTTGAGTGTATATGAAAATCCTATACAACTTAACTGGTTATTCCTCACAGCCACAGAAATACCAAAACAGCCCAAATCGCAAATATCTGGTGTAGCGAATTTTCTAGCTCGCACATGTGCCATGTCTAATTTCTATCAAATATCGAAAAACTGTCAACATTTTCGAAGCGAGAACGTATTTATGACTTATAATAAAAGGATAGGTTCGAAAACATTTAATGGTAATGTAAATTTTGATGAATGAATTTCATTATGGCCTCGTGGATTTGGACATTTAAATGGATTTTACTGTTTTGTATAAGTTAAGAGGGTTAAGATGTAAAGCCGGTTGTGCAGAAAATGATGTTTGAGAGCTTGCCCTCAAGCGACGCGAAAGAAAGAGATACGATTATTGACGCGACATAGCTGGGATGTTGTTATCTACATTTAGGCGCAGGTGCTTAAAGAGCGTCGAGTATTTCAGCCATGTATTGAAATAAAGACCGGCAGTTAGATCTTACGAATATTTTTGCTCCTGTTAAATGAAGTACTAATAAATCACAAAAACCAAGCTTTTTGAGTGAGTAAATTTTTTATTTATTTGGTTTATCTCATTTAATATATGATTATTTAACGTCATTAAAATTGATTAAGAAGATTGTAAGTAGCAAATTTTTGGTCACACGATGAAATTTAAATAAATATTCGAAAAAATAGTTTTCAATTCGATGAATTAAATAAATAATAGAACCGCAGTGGAATATTAATTTTAAAATTAATTCTGCAAAAAATTTTTTTTAAATACATTGTCCGAGTTTTTTGTATTCAAAAATATAGCTGTTGAAAATATATACTCTGCACAAAAATTAGCACCCTTTGAAAAACTAAGCGTTTTACAAAATATTAATAATTTTCAGACTTCTTTCTTACAACAAATTACAACGTGAAATTTTAACTTTCAGATTCTTCCATTAAAAAAATTGGTGAATATCCATAGAATTATATATATATACAGAACTTTGTTGATTAATTATAAAATATTCACATGTTGTTCATACAGATGATATATAATTATTTTTAATATATCATATTTTTTATTAGAAATTTATCTACTTGTATATTACAACACGTTAGTTAAATTAATTAAAAGAGTTAATTATTGTGAACAGGGATCACAGTCTCCTAGTATTATAAAAAAATCTATAATTTTCATGCAATAATTGAGAAATATCTATTTTATTATAAACGTATTTAATGGTAACATGTTCAAAATCAGAATGTACTTGTAGACTAACGATATAAGGACAGCAGACTACCATTCCTGAGTATGGTATAAAATTGTTAAATAAGAACAATAATATATTTTTCGTCAAATTATTATTCCAAAAATGTATAGATAAAATATAAGTAAAATATATATTTTGTCATATAAACTAATTTTATAAAATTTAGCTTATATTATATTTTTGTCTGAGAGAGTAACGCGCGACGACCTTAATATTTTAACAAGACCACGTTGACATTTCACTCTTCTAATGAATTTTTAATTCTCATTAGTAAATGTTCAAATTATGTTGCATAATTAAGAGAAGTTGATATGTTGAAATTGTTTGAAATTATTATGGCAAACGCTTCATTCTTTTCGTTTAACAGAAATGCCGATATCATACATAAAGCGTTGATGACAATCTTTTGTCTTTTATTTTGCAACAATGTTTGCGTGGGTCAGTACCATTAATTAAATAACACATACACACGATGTATACAACTTGTGTAACCAGAGCAGGTGATTACGCATTTAAACCCGCGGCGATAGGACCAACAAAACCTCAATGTATATGGTGCAGAGAAAAGCTCATGCGAAAAGCAAGTAAACGTAAGCAATACTCACTAAGCATGAGTCTAAAGCACTCATAATGTATTCTTAGTACAGCTTTGATGTTAGAATTTGTTATTCCAAATTAAAAATTCTCTCCTTTCTATTCTGAAATGAACATAAGTTAAAATTAACTATCCTTAATTCACAGCTTCAATTTTTGAAAGATGTTTTGATCTTTTTGACAACTTTTAATATTTAGCTTCAACAATTATATAATAGGATCCTCATAGAGTGCAGCAAATCTAAATGAAAGACTCGTAATTACAAAGAAAATCTTTTTAGGGGAGGAGAAAGAGGGTTTCAAACTTATTTTCAACAAGCAGAAGAAACTTGAACAGTACCAACACAGAAATTCCAAAGATATAACTCTTGGAATCTGAGTCAAGGCGCATCAGACACCGCAGGAAATGACCCCATCGATGTGCCAGGGTGAAGGGAGAGCTGTAATCGTGATTCTGCCGCGGACATTCGTATATCGTTTCACTTTTACTTAAACTGGCACTGGTACTATTTTTTAACACACCAATTGATAAGTACATTGACTGAGTTCTGTTTTTGGCGAGTATCAGTATTACTGATAAGAACTACAATAATTCTGAGTTTTCAATTTAGAAGATTGATTTTTCTTTAATTTTCACTTGATGGTTAATATGGTTCGGGCCAGTAAGATAATTTTAATTTATGCAGATGTTGTTGCACGTGTAGGGAGAAAGAAGAATCGACGGAAAGAAAAGTAACGTCAGCAATATTCTATGTTTTCAGGAAGAGGACATATACTTTGGAATGCCGCCAATTTCTCATCGAGACGTTAAGAAATTTCAATTTTGCGGTCTCGCAGAAGTATTCTCGATGCTTACCCGAATCTCCCCTTTTTATTTATTTATTCCTTTTTTATTGATTCCTGACGGTCTTTGGCAGAACTCTCGCAAAGATAGGAAGCCTTTCGGTTCGATAAACAGCAACGCAACTAAAGAGGATTGAGCTCGAGAACCACGTTTCGCCGTCTCTTTTCATACTCGAGCCTTCTTTCTCATAATTCCCGAGGTATGTCTTTAACTCAAGTAAAGATGCTTCTTTGCATTTCAACCAAACGAAATTCGGTGAGATATACACTCAAATGTTTCTCATAATGATCTCAACTTCTTTCATTTTGCCTGGAAATATAATCTCGCTTCAAAGCATTTTTTCTCTCTTTCTTGGATGCAAACTAGATATTAATACATCGTCGTTAAAACTGTTACATCAATCTAACAGGAAATTGGCATTAGTGAGATAAAATTACCTTGCATATATATAATCTCATGAAATACATATTTATATATCGATATTATGCATTATCAGTGAAATTGACGGTTAATATTTTAATCAAATTGTGGCATGTGTACTTCACACATCATTTTTAAATTTAAAAAGATTTTTCTAATATATTTGAATCTGAATGCAATTTTTAGAATTATAATTTTGAAAACAGAAGCAAGTGTTTGGAAAATGCAAGAAATTAATAAATCAGTAAAAAGCTTGTATATTAAAAATGAAATCTTCCAGAGAAGATAGATCTTGATTCGTTGACATCTTGAAAATGGACAAGAGATGAGAGATTCACATAAGTATCAATGATGTATCGTGTGGCAAACACCTTACCGACAGAGCTATTGCCCATGATCTTTTTCAAATAATATGGACACAAAATAATGTACAAGTTTCAAATAATGGTTGACTCAAAAAACACGTTCTGTCTTGAAAGACTTATAGCGAACATATTTTAAAATAGTAATTGAATTTAATTCACTTGCAAAACAAAGTGCTTCTGTTTTTTAGTTTCTCTACTGGATTAATTTTCAAATTTCATCTTGAAGATTATATTATGAAAGAAGTTGATATAACATTTGAATCAAAAAGTATATTGCTGGTTATGAAAAATTCTGCACAGCGTAAAGGTCTTCTCATCAACATTCTTAGTGGCTAGTTAGGGCGTGCCTGGCTTGGCTCGCGATCGAAAATTCTTCTCAACATTTGCGGATTTATCGCCAGAGATGCTGAAAAAAAGCGACTTTTATTTATTTCGAAGCGGTTATCTTTTCTTTGGATGTTATGAGAGAGAGAGAGAGAGAGAGAGAGAGAGAGAAGTAATAAAGGAAGGGTATTA